>JAPKLY010000020.1:912456-925000 GCA_026898435.1 Prunella vulgaris | reverse complement strand
ATTAATTTCCTACCGTTAACATTCTCATTCACTCATAGATTAAATTCTCAATTTTTTGCATTGGTAATGAGGACCAATGAATACAAAATTTTTGCGGGAATTGAATCCAGGACGTGTAGGTGTGAGTCAGTGTGACCCAATTCACTTTGATATTATAATAGGCTTTCATTTCATTTAAAAGTTCAAACTCAAAAAAATATAGAACTAATCTAATTTATATTAATTTCCTATGTTATTGCTTAACGTGATGATATATGTGCATACAAAATATACTATTAGGGTAAATACATGATACCCCAAATTTTTTTTAACATCAATCGTTAATTAAATGTGAAAAGTATTCCACGGTGCAATAACGCATATAAATTTGTCATTTGTGTGATCTCAAATAGCTAAAACCAATTATTAGTAGGATGCCACACTATTTTAGTCAGTGGAACAGACGAGAGCAAAACCTAAAGATCACGACTGAGTTTAATTTTTTAATTTTTAAAAAAAGATATATGATTTACGTACAGTTGGTCAAGATTGATTTACATATTTGTGGCTGTCATTTAATTAGGAATTGTACCCAGCTCCCACATAGTTGTGGTGGACTCTCTTGGTGATTAAAAGAAATTAAAATCAATAATTGTTATGGGTGCAAAGAAAGTGAAATTGAGATCAGATGAGCAAGTACTGCTGATTAATTGAACATTATACTATCAGCTGAGGAAGTCAGCTGATAGGTCTGCTGATGGTTAGTCACCTGATGAGGTCAGCTGAGATCGTTTGAGAAGTCTACTGAAAGTCATCTGTAATATCAGCGGAGTCAGCTGAGGAGGTCAGCTGATGGTAGTCAGCTGAGGTGGTCAGCTGAGGAGGTCAGCTGATGGTGGTCAGCTGAGGAGGTCAGTTGATGGTGGTCAGGATGATGGTTAGTCAGGATGGTATGGTCAGGTCAGCTGGTCAGATCAGGACAAAAGGTCTACTGATGATATCAGCTGAGTACTCAGACTCAGCTGAAGACATATCATATCAGCAGACAAGACAGATAAGACAAGGAAGGAGCATACTGACTCCGAAGTCAGGAACTAACTCAGGATCAGTTACGAAGCAGTTTAAACTTCCAAATTGGACAACAGGTGATCAGTTTAACAGAATCAAAACTGAAGATCGTTGGGCTCTGACAGTTATTCATTTTCGGTTGCAACTGTAGCTATTTTCTTGTTAGGTGGTTACGATCACTAGCATTAATTAGGGATTCCATACTCCTATATATACGCACATATGTATAGAGAGGGATAGGACGAAAAATAGAACGATCATATACTCTGAAAGATTAAATACTTGTAATATGTATCATCTTCCATCGATTAGTGAGAGAGGTGCCCTCATCTGTGGACGTAGATCATTTCTGATCGAACCACGTAAATCTTGGTGTTCTTCAATTTCTTTATTCCAATTGATTTCAAACAATCATTGTTGACTCAACAATTGGTGCCGTCTGTGGGAAACAAGGAAGATTGTTGGTGAAATCAACTGCTATGGCTTCTATGAAGATGGAGTTTGAGAAATTCACAGGAGCGAATGATTTTGGTTTGTGGAAGGTGAAGATGAAAGCTCTCCTCACACACCATGGATTATCAAATGCTCTGAAACCAGCGGATCAATGGCCATCAGAATCCTCAACAGAACCTGCAAAGAGGCAGGAGATTCTGGACAAGGCTCATAGCACAATCATCTTGTGCTTGGAGACAAACCTCTGAGGGAGGTATATAAGGAGAAGCCTGCCATTGATGTGTGGAATAAGCTGGAACAGGTGTATCAAATGAAGTCGGTTACCAATAAGTTGTTCATGAAGCAGAGACTTCATTCCTTCAAGATGACTGAGGATAGGGATCTTGTTGAACAACTTGAAGAATTCAATAAAGCAGTGGATGATTTGGAGAATCTTGAAGTCAAGATTGAAGATGAGGATAAAGTCCTGATGTTACTGAACTCTCTACCAAAATCCTTGGAGAATTTCAAGGATGCTCTGTTATTTGGAAGGCAAAAGAAGGTGTCCCCTGATGATATTCAGAATGCATTGAAAACTAAGGCGCTTCAAATGCAATCTGAAAGGAAGAACACAAATCAAGGTGAAGGGCTGAATATCAAGTTCAAGAAAGGGAAGAAACCGTTTCAGGGAAAAAAGAAGAAGAATGGTAAAGGTCCTGAATCTGGAAAATTTGTGGAAAGGAGAAAATGTTTCTCGTGTCAGAAGGTGGGACATCTGAAGAAGAATTGTCCTGACAAATCCAGGAAGCAAGAAGATGATCAGAAGGCAGATGTCACAATTGCTACTCAGGAAGGATATGACAGTGCTGAGGTCTTGGCTGTTACTGATGTCAAGCTGAGTGAAGATTGGGTGTTGGATTCTGGGTGCTCATTTCATATGTGTCCCAATGAAAATTTATTCAGGTATCTTAAGAAATTTGATGGTGGATCAGTTCTCTTGGGGAATGATCAGATGTGCAAGGTCAGAGGTTCTGGCTCAATAAAGTTGAGGCTGCATGATGGTGCTGAGAGGATACTACAAGATGTCAGGTTTGTACCTGAGCTGAAGAGAAATCTTATTTCTCTTGGATCACTTAATGTTTTGGGATATGAATTCAATACAAGGAATGGATTATATTGATAACCAAGGATAACAACATTGTGATGAAAGACAAGAAGGTAAATGGCTTGTACATTCTGATGGGTAACTCAGCTGCCGGATCAGTGAATGCAGTTATGGGCAGTTCTGATGCTATCTTGTGGCACAAGAGGTTAGGGCACATTGGTGAAAGAGGACTGAATGAACTCTCCAAGCAAAGGCATTTGGAGATTCAAGAACAATCAAATTGGATTTCTGTGATCACTGTGTGTTGGAAAAATCCAAGAAACACTCTTATGCAAAGGGGAAACATCATACTGATGCTCCTTTGGACTATGTACACTCTGACATCTGGGGGCCTTCAAGAACTGAAACTCATGGAGGTGGAAGGTACTTCATGACTATCATTGATGATTTCAGCAGAAAAGTGTGGGTAATCATCCTGAAGCAGAAGAGTGAAGCCTTTGGAAAGTTCAGGGAATGACTCCTTGAACAAGAGAACAAAAGAGGCAGATCCTTAAAACATCTCAGGACTGACAATGGACTTGAGTATGTGTCAGAAGAATTTGAAAATTTCTGCAAGGAAAGAGGCATAACAAGACACAAGACTGTTCCAGCAAACCCTCAACAGAATGGGCTTGCTGAGAGGATGAACAGGACTATTTTGGAGAAGGTCAGATGCATGCTATCAGATGCTAAACTACCTAAAGTATTCTGGGGAGAGGCAGTTAATACTGCTTGTTATTTGATAAACAAAACTCCCTCATCTGCTATTGAGTTTAAAACCCCAGATGAGCTTTGGTATGGTAGGTTGTCAGATTACAATAATCTGAAGGTGTTTGGTTGCTTAGCCTTTGCTCACATAAGGTAAGATAAGCTGGAACCAAGGGCTCTGAGGTGCATCTTCCTGGGATATCCAAAAGGTGTCAAGGGTTATAGGTTGTGGTGCCTTGAAGCTGGACACAAGAAGTGCATCATCAGCAGAGATGTGACTTTCAATGAGAAAGTCATGGGATATGGTACATCTGAAAGTTCTCAGGGTGCTGAGGACAACCCCATAATCAGACATACACCAGTTCAGGTGGAGCATACAACCAGGATTCAGAATGAGGATCAGGCTCAGGAAAACTCTGATATCAGGAATCCACAAGAAGATCAGCTGAGTGCATCAGCAGACAGTGATTCTGAAGATCAAACTGAAAATTCAGATGAGGAGGGTCAAGATTTGAGAAACTACAGTCTGGCTAGAGATAGACATAGGAGAAACATTCATCCACCAATCAGGTTTGGACAAACTGACATGATCTCATATGCCTTATCAGTAGCAGAAGAAGTAGAGTATCAAGAACCTGAAACTTATGCTGATGCAGTGACAAGGAAGGATAAAGATCAGTGGATTTCAGCTATGAAAGAGGAGTTAAATTCACTTGAGAAGAACCACACATGGGTTCTTGTGAATAGAACAAAAGGGCAGAAGGTTGTCAGCTCAAAATGGATATTCAAGAAAAAGTCTGAAATTGGGTCAGATGGACAGGAGCTGACCAGATATAAGGCAAGGTTAGTTGCAAGAGGATTTACTCAGAGAGAAGGAATAGACTTCAATGAAGTGTTCTCACCAGTTGTGAAGCACTGCTCAATAAGGATCTTATTGTCTAAGGTGAATCAGGATGGACTGGAATTACAACAGCTGGATGTCAAAACTGCATTCCTACATGGAGAGCTTGAAGAAACCATTTATATACAGCAGCCTGAAGGGTTCATACTATCAGAAAATGAAGGAAAGGTATGTTTGCTGAAGAAGTCTCTGTATGGACTTAAGCAAAGCCCAAGGCAGTGGTATAAGAGGTTTGATAGCTTTATGGTGTCAATAGGCTTCAGCAGATGCAAGTATGATAGCTGTGTGTACTTGGAAAAACAAGGCTCTGAGGTACTGACATATCTATCACTCTATGTGGATGATATGTTAATTGCTAGCAAAAGTCTTGGAAGAATTCAGAAACTGAAGGATAAGCTCAGTTCAACCTTTGACATGAAAGACCTTGGAAGTGCTAAGAGAATTCTGGGTATGGATATTATCAGGAACAAGTCAGCTGGAAGGATGTTCTTGACTCAGCAAGATTACATACTGAAAATCTTGAGAAGATTCAATATGCATGACTCAAGATCGGTCTCTACTTCTCTTGGACAACATTTCAAATTGTCAGCTGATCAATGTCCCAAGAGTGATCAGAAAAAGTCTCAGATGAACAAGATACCTTATTCAAACGGAGTTGGAAGCATAATGTATGCCATGGTTTGTAGCAGACCTGATATTGCTCATGCAGTGAGCTTGGTCAGCAGGTTTATGACTAATCCTGGAAAGACACATTGGGAAGCTTTCAAGTGGATAATGAGATATCTGAAAGGTTCAGCACATTTGGGACTACTATTTGAGAGGACTCAGGAGGACAAGCAACCTCTACAAGGTTTTGTAGATTCTGACTATGCTGGAAGCATAGATACTAGAAAGTCTCTGACTGGATATGTGTTTACACTATATGGCACAGCCATCAGTTGGAGGGCTGCATTACAGTCAGTGGTTACATTGTCAACCACTGAAGCTGAGTACATCGCAGTGACAGAAGCAGTAAAGGAGGCTATGTGGCTTAAGGGCATTATCAGGGAATTTGGAATCAGACAAGATGAAGTTACTGTGCAATGTGATAATCAGAGTGCCATTCACTTAGTCAAGCATCAGGTCTTTCATGAAAGATCTAAACATATTGATGTGAGACTTCACTTTGTGAGGGATGTGGTGGAAAAGAAGGTGATCACAATACAAAAGGTATCTACTGATGACAATGCTGCTGATATGCTGACTAAAGTCATACCAAGTTCTAAGTTTAACTACTGTTTGGAGCTGGTTAAGGTACAGTCATGGGATGTGACTTAATACTACTGTGATGTGAAGGTTAGGTGGAGGCATCTCACTTACTTTGAGGTGGAGAATTGTTATGGGTGCAAAGAAAGTGAAATTGAGATCAGATGAGCAAGTACTGTTGATTAACTGAACATTATACTATCAGCTGAGGAAGTCAGCTGATAGGTCTGCTGATGGTTAGTTACCTGATGAGGTCAGCTGAGATCGTTTGAGAAGTCTACTGAAAGTCATCTGGAATATCAGTGGAGTCAGCTGAGGAGGTCAGCTGATGGTAGTCAGCTGAGGTGGTCAGCTGATGGTGGTCAGCTGAGGAGGTCAGCTGATGGTGGTCAGCTGAGGAGGTCAGCTGATGGTGGTCAGGATGATGGTTAGTCAGGATGGTATGGTCAGGTCAGCTGGTCAGATCAGGACACAAGGTCTACTGATGATATCAGCTGAGTACTCAGACTCAGCTGAAGACATATCATATCAGCAGACAAGACAGATAAGACAAGGAAGGTGCATACTGACTCCGAAGTCAGGAACTAACTCAGGATCAGTTACGAAGCAGTTTAAACTTCCAAATTGGACAATGGGTGATCAGTTTAACAGAATCAAAACTGAAGATCGTTGGGCTCTGACAGTTATTCATTTTCGGTTGCAACTGTAGCTGTTTTCTTGTTAGGTGGTTACGATCACTAGCATTAATTAGGGATTCCATACTCCTATATATATACGCACATATGTATAGAGAGGGATAGGACGAAAAATAGAACGATCATATACTCTGAAAGATCAAATACTTGTAATCTGTATCATCTTCCATCGATTAGTGAGAGAGGTGCCCTCATCCGTGGACGTAGATCATTTCTGATCGAACCACGTAAATCTTGGTGTTCTTCAATTTCTTTATTCCAATTGATTTCAAACAATCATTGTTGACTCAACAATAATTAATTAGTTACTCAGCAAGCTAAATATCAATATTGTTGGGGTTAATTTGGTTTAGGTTCGTTGAGGAAATGAGTTTTTGTCAAAGCTTTATTTCTTCAAAAAGTGATGCAACAAAGATTGAATGATATTTGGCTGTGTTGTGGAATTTGTCCGGAACTGAATCGAGCTCAATAAGACTTTGAATTTCAGAGCAATTGGAAGAACTTGCCGGATGAACACACTCAACAGAAATAAACAGGAAATCAAAAGAACAAGCAATTTACGTGGTTCGATCAAATTGATCTACGTCCACGGATGGAGTTGGCTCACTTCACTAATAGATGAATAATGTTTTCAGAGTACAAAGCTTTCTCACTCTAATCTCTCTAAGTATCGAGTGAATTACAATCTTCTCATTATTGAGATTCTAGAATGAATACGTATTTATAGATCAGATCCTTAACCGCCTTTGAGCTCTTAACCAATCAACGAGATTCGTATGGTTATAACCGCCTTGAATAACTGTTCCGGCGTCCAATGAGATTGCTCCGCCATCTGTAAAAATAACCGACTGTATCACTCTGGTGAAGTCGCCTTTACCATGCTCTGTTTTTATAACTGTCAGCTCAGGATCGCCTTCATGCTGAGTGACTCAGTGAGTAGGTGATTCTCAGCTCAGGATGATCTCTCAGGATTCGCCTTCAGCTCTACTGAGTCTTCAGTGCCTTCACTGATCTGACCACTCAGGATGACATTCTGGATGAATGTCAGGATCAGAACACTCCTGACTCAGGATCAAGTCTTCGCTCAGGCTCAGGATGCTTTTCTCAGGAATATTCCTCCGGATCCAATTCTCAGGATCAGGATTCCAGACTAATCTTCAGTACTCAAACTCAGCTTATCTTTACATTTAACAATTCTCCACCTTAAAGTAAGTGAGTTTCCCCCATTCCACACTCCACCTCAGGACCTTACTCATGGTACATCCCATGACCGCAGCTTGATCAGCTCCAAGCAGTATCTGAATTTGGAAATAGGTAAGACCTTAGTCAGCATATCCGCAGCATTATCCTCAGTAGAAACCTTCTGCACTGAAATCACTTTCTTTTCCACCACATCTCTCAGAAAATGAAGTCTGACATCAATATGCTTTGACCTTTCATGAAAGACCTGATGTTTAACCAAATGAATTGTGCTCTGATTGTCACACTGAACTGCAACTTCCTTTTGTCTGATTCAAAATTCTTTAATCATACCCTTGAGCCACATTGCTTCCTTCACTGCTTCAGTCATCGCAATATACTTAGCCTCAGTAGTTGAGAGTGCCACTACTGACTGGAGTACTGCTCTCCAGCTGATTGTTGTACCATATAATGTGAATACATATCCTGATAAGGATTTCCTCGTATAAATGCTTCCAGCATAATCTGAGTCCATATATCCCTGAAGTGGTTGTGCTACATCCTTAGTCTTCTCGAAGAGTAACCCCAGATTCTCAGTTCCTTTTAAGTATCTCATGATCCACTTAAAAGCCTCCCAGTGTGTCTTTCCTGGATTTGCCATAAATCTACTGACCACACTGACTGAATGTGCTAAATCTTGCCTGCTGCACACCATAGCATACATTATGCTACCTATCCCATTTGAGTAAGGAATTTTACTCATGTGTGCCTTCTCTTCATCTGACTTCGGACACTGACCTGATGTCAGTTTGAACTGTTGACCAAAGGGTGTAAATATAACTCTGGCTTCATGCATGTTGAACCTCCTGAGTATCTTCAGGATGTAATCCTTCTGAGTTAAGAACAACCTCCCTTTGTCCTTATCTCTGATGATTTCCATGCCCAGTATCCTCTTAGCCATACCCAGATCCTTCATGTCAAATGTGCTACTGAGCTTTGCCTTTAGCCTCTGAATTCTTTCAGGACTCTTGCTTGCAACCAACATGTCATCCATATAGATCAGCAGATATGTGAGTACTTTATTTCCTTGTTTTTCAAGATAGACACAACTATCATACCTGCATCTTGTAAAGCCTATGGAGATCATAAAACTATCAAACTTCTTGTACCATTGCCTCGGACTTTGCTTCAGTCCATACAATGATTTCTTCAGTAGACACACCTTATCCTGATTCCCAGGTAGAATAAAACCTTCAGGTTGTTGCATGTGTATAGTTTCTTCCAGGTATCCATGAGGCTGTCTTGACATCTAACTGCTGAAGCTCCAAGTCCTCCTGAGCTACTTTTGACAATAGGATTCTGATTGAACAGTGTTTCACCACTGGTGAGAATACCTCATTGAAGTCTACCCCCTCTCTCTGAGTGAAGCCTCTGGCAACAAACCTTGCCTTATATCTCAGCTTCTCTCTTCCTCCTGACCCCATTTCAGATTTCTTCTTGAAGATCCACTTGGAACTGACCACCTTCTGTCCCTGAACTTTGTTCACTAGGGTCCAAGTGTTGTTCTTCTCTAATGACTGAAGTTCCTCAGTCATGTCCAATATACATCTCTCCTTGTCTTTACCTGACACAGCTTCAGTATAGCTTTGTGGTTCCTGATGCTCCACCTCTTCAGCGGTTATCAGGGCATAGGACACCATATCAGCATGACTGTATCTAGTCGGAGGGTGTATACTTCTCCTGTGTCTGTCTCTTGTTAGACTATAGTTCCTGAGATCTTGGCCTTCAGTATCTGAATTGAGTGGTTAGAATGATCGTCAGTATCACTTTCCTCAGACTCATCTTGAGTCCTTCCTGAGGTTTCACCTACCTAAAAAATTCCTTGTCCTGAGTTCCTTTCAGGAGTCTCTACCTCAACCTGAGATCCATCTCCTGAAAGTATACCATCTGAGTCGTGTATTCTGATGGGCTGATTGTATCCCATGACTTTCTCATTGAAAGTCACATCTCTACTGACAATACACCTTTTATGTCCAGGTTCCAAACACCATAACTTGTATCCTTTCACTCACTTAGGATATCCTAAGAAGATACATCTCAGTGCTCTAGGTTCCAGCTTATCCTGCCTGATGTGGGCAAAAGCTGAGCAACCAAATACCTTCAGGTTATTGTAGTCCGAGATTCTCCCATACCACACCTCATCAGGTGTCTTGAACTCAATTGCTGAGGAAGGTGACTTGTTAATAAGATAACAAGTTGTACTGACTGCTTCCCCTCAAAACGCCTTAGGTAGCTTTGCATCTGACAACATACTCCTGACCTTTTCCAGGATTGTCCTATTCATCCTCTCAGCCAAGCCATTTTGCTGAGGATTTGCAGGAACAGTCCTGTGTCTAGTGATCCCACTTTCCTTGCAAAATTTGTTGAACTCCTCTGATACATACTCCAATCCATTATCAGTCCTGAGATGTTTAATGGATCTTCCTCTTTTATTTTCATGTTCACTGACCCAATCCCTGAACCTTGCCAAGACCTCACTCTTCTGCTTCAGTATGAACACCCATACTTTTCTGCTGAAGTCATCAATGACTGTCATGAAGTATCTTCCACCTCCATGAGTCTCCACCTTAGCTGGTCCCCAGATATCAGAATGAACATAATCCAGAGGTGCATCAGTAAGTTTCTTACCCTTTGGGAATGGGATTTTCTTGGATTTACCCAGGACACAATGGTCACAAAAATCCAATTTCATCACATTTCCTTCCCCAAATGCCTTTTGCTTTGAAAGTTCTTGGAGCCCCTTTTCTCCAATATGGCCCAACCTTTTATGCCATATCATTGCCTCAGTGCTGTTCATAACATTCTTTGCTGACCCTGAAGTAGTGCTTCCAATCAGGATATACAACCCATTGACTTTCTTGCCTTTCATGTATACCTTCTTGCCTTTGGTTATCAGGATATAACCATCCTCAGTGTTGAACTCATAACCCAATTGATTCAGTGAACCCAGGGAGATCAAATTTCTCTTCAGTTCTGGCACCAGCCTCACATTTGAGAGTATCTTATCTACTCCATCATGCAGCTTCAACCTGACAGAACCACTCCCCTCCACTTTACATGTTTGATTAATTCCCAGCACAACTGAGCCTTCATCTAACCTCCTCAACTCCCTGAATAATGATTCATCAGGGCACATATGGAATGAACATCCAGAATCTAGTACCCACTCATCATTCAGATTCAGGTTAGTAACCGTTAACACCTCAACACTATCATACCCACCTTCAGCAGCAACAGTTATATCAGCCTTTTGTTCTTCTCCCTGATTCCTATTTCTGTCAGGGCAATTCCTCTTGAGATGACCAGTTTTGTGACAAGCAAAACATTTCCTCTTCTCAACAAAATCACCGGATTTTGGCCCCTTTGTGTTCTTCTTCTCTTGTTCTGAAAATCTTTCTTGTCCTTCTTAAACCTGACATTCAATCCTTCAGCCTGAACTGAACTTTTCTTATCAGCTAGTAGCTGAATAGACTTAGTTTTCAGCGCACCCAGAATATCATCAAAGGACAATTTATCCTGCCTTCCAAACAGTAAAGTATCCTTGAAATTCTCAAAGGATTTAGGCAAAGAATTCAGGAGCATCAAAGCCTTATCATCATCATCAATTTCCACTCCTAGGTTCTCAAGATCATCAGCAGCCTTGTTGAATTCCTCAAGTTGTTCAATCAACTCCTTCTCTTCATTCACCCTGAATGACATCAGTTTTTGCTTCATGAACAACTTGTTGGTGACAGACTTAGTCTGATACACCTTCTCCAGCTTACTCCAAACCTCCATGGCTGTCTTCTCCTTACACACCTCCCTCAGAGGCTTATCCCCCAAGCACAAGATGATTGTGCTATGTGCCTTTTCCAATATTTCTTGTTTCTTGCCTGGGTTTTCTAACGAAGAAGGAGGCCATTGATCTTCAGACTTCAGAGCATTGCCCAGCCCATGATGAGTCAAGAGAGCCTTCATCTTGATCTTCCACAAACCAAAATCGTTTGCTCCAGTGAATTTCTCAAAATCCAGCTTGGTAGATGCCATGATTGATGATTAACCAGTCGATTCCTCCTCCCTTTCCCACAGACGGCGCCAATTGTTGTGGAATTTGTCCGGAACTGAATCGAGCTCAATAAGACTTCGAATTTCAGAGCAATTGGAAGAACTTGCCGGATGAACACACTCAACAGAAATAAACAGGAAATCAAAAGAACAAGCAATTTACGTGGTTCGATCAAATTGATCTACGTCCACGGATGGGGTTGGCTCACTTCACTAATAGATGAATAATATTTTCAGAGTACAAAGCTTTCTCACTCTAATCTCTCTAAGTATCGAGTGAATTACAATCTTCTCATTATTGAGATTCTGGAATGAATACGTATTTATAGATCAGATCCTTAACCGCCTTTGAGTTCTTAACCAATCAACGAGATTCGTATGGTTATAACCGCCCTGAATAACAGTTCCGGCTTCCAATGAGATTGCTCCGCCATCTGTAAAAATAACCGACTGTATCACTCTGGTGAAGTCGCCTTTGCCATGCTCTGTTTTTATAACTGTCAGCTCAGGATCGCCTTCATGCTGAGTGACTCAGAGAGTAGGTGATTCTCAGCTCAGGATGATCTCTCAGGATTCGCCTTCAGCTCTACTGAGTCTTCAGTGCCTTCACTGATCTGACCACTCAGGATGACATTCAGGATGAGTGTCAGGATCAGAACACTCCTGACTCAGGATCAAGTCTTCGCTCAGGCTCAGGATGCTTTTCTCAGGAATATTCCTCCGGATCCAATTCTCAGGATCAGGATTCCTGACTAATCTTCAGTACTCAAACTCAACTTATCTTTACATTTAGCAGGCTGGTCATGAACGATCATGATAACTACCTTGACCCGTGACTCTCCTCTTTTTCTTGTACTTCATGAACATGTGAACTTAAAATGTTGGGTTAGGCATTCGTTAAAGAATCACATCTTTTGCATTTGTAAAAAGACATTCTATGCTCATTTTAATTTCCATTAGATGTTCATCTATATAAGGAAATTCAATTACAACATGATGTAATTGGGACGAGTATGCTTCTTTTTGGGTTCAAGTTTCCAACTCTAAAAGGTACAATAAATTTCTAATATATATATATATATATATATA
>JAPKLY010000020.1:837637-910310 GCA_026898435.1 Prunella vulgaris | reverse complement strand
CGGAAACAATGGAGGTGGCAACAACGGTGGGGGAGGCGGAAACAATGATAGGTGCCCTCGGGAGGCGCTAAAACTAGGGGTGTGCGGGGATATACTTGGATTGATAAATGTGGTGATAGGAAGCCCTCCGACGCTGCCTTGCTGTAGCCTGCTGGAGGGGTTGGTGGACCTAGAGGCGGCCATCTGCCTCTGCACTGCCATTAGGGCCAACATACTCGGCATCAATCTCAACATCCCCATTGCTCTTAACTTGCTCCTCAATGTCTGTGGAAGAACTCCTCCTCCTGGATTTCTCTGTTAGTAATTAATTAATTACGTACCTCTAATGCATGCATCTTAATTATATATATATATATATATATATTATGTGTCACTTTTATTATTTTGCAAAAGACTATTAATGTGATATATATATAATAATTAAATAATTTGAGAGGAGGAGGGAGGGTTGTTTTGTTGCAGGTTGGTACTGTTAAATGTATTCCGGAAGATATATAATATTGTTATTAATGTACTATATATATATATGAATCAATAAATAAATTTTGTGTTCTTTACTAATTATATATTTATGAGAAAAAGCACAATTAATAATGCTCTAATTAATTTTTGTACCCTCTAAAATCTATTTTGCTGACATTTTTACTCTTACTCCCTTCTTTCTATTTCAATTGAAGAAGTAGTAGATAAAATTAAACAGAGCTTCAATTCTTCAATTTTTGTTAGATAGATATATCTATAATCTAGAAAATCCTATTGAAAGGTCCAACTGTCTTAGATATATATATATATATATATATATATAGAGCATGTTTCTCTACTCAAATTCCCAACCTCGATCGGTCCAATGTTGAAAAGGGAGATTTGCAAATTCTTGGATGATGATTGTGCATGGTTCTACTAACAGTAGTCGTCGATTGTGGCCATAGCTCTGCCCAGATAAAAGACCGACCTCGGAAGTTATATTTTCTGGTGTTAATTTAAAGACATGTTTGAGGTTAAAAATCAGTCTAAACTTCACCCAAACTCCATGCCAATCAACCCGAATTCTGCAAAATCGTGCAAATTAACCTGATTTGAATTGATCCGCAAGCTGTTTTAGCCCCAATTTGTCAATTATGATTCTCATTTTACCATCTCAATGTTACTGTTTTAAAATATATATATATATATATATATATATTATTTTCCTATAAATCATGATCAAAGATCGATATCCTGCATTGTGACACAACAATTATCTAACTTATTTCTTATAATCACCTAAATTTTTATAAAATTAAATTAGATAAACGTGGCGATAGGCAGATAAAAATCCGCCCGAGGCCTTAATTGCCAAAAAAAAAAAAAAAACTCTGTTAAAACTATAGTGTTAGAAAGAAATTTATCTGACGAAATGAAATTGATAAGGTGGTATCACATATTCATTTTTGTAGCAAGGAGCTGATGCCTACAGATTGACATATAGCAACTATTCTATCATGCATATAAGACTTTATATAGGAGAAGAAATAGCACAGAAAATTCAAAAGGTTCACTCAGCTCCACGAGAACGGGCTAGCATCGCCCTTTGTAACGATCAAGGCTAGTAAGTCCATCGATGAACGTCCATGAATGATATATCATAGATCGAACCAAAGTTGAGTGTTATCGTATAGCTTTGTATTGATTTTAGTATATTTTTAAAATTATCAACTGAAATCGACCCAAACCAAAATACAGTTATTTCAGTTATAATCAAATCTTGGTGTAATTAATTAACTTCCTAATTAGTCGTTCCATCCATTTCATATACACAAGGTGGGCAACCATACTAATAACATTAATACATACAAACTAATGAAGGCAGAAAAAACCCAAATTAATACACTCAGACATCTATCAAAATAAAGCAGAAATATTGTTGAAGACTCTGGCCAGCTCCTTCCCTAGCTCGACTTGGCTCTGAGCGTCGAGATGTATAAAGTCCGGCATCAGCTTCGGCTTCAGTTTTAGGGCATCCACACAATATACATTTGGAAGCCCTGAGTTCAGCTGAGCTTCTCTCACTACATCCTTCAATGAACCTCCTGATGCCAAGGCCACCTAGCAGTAATATAAAGTAAAACTAATTAATACAGTACATGAATTAATACAGAAATTAATATTGCAGCATCAAAATTGTTACCGTTATGATAGGGAGAGAGGGGGCGTGAAGATCGTTCTGTAGGCTGTTGACAAACTGTGCGAAATTCGCTTTGTACGAATTTGCACTGCCCTGATTATACATATCAGCCTCCCCTTGGTACCAGAGCAAGGCCAGAACAGATCCTCCACCATTGGACACTGCAGCCTGAGCCCGAGTCAACGTCCAATTATAGTTGTGGGTCCCACGCCCATATCGATGAGCCTGAAACAGCGCAAGGCACCAGCCCAATGACCTCTCCTGGCTTCAGAATTGAGTTGGCGAAGGGCATACCGGGCCCTATGCCAAAAATCAGTTCTTGCCCAATTCCTTGATGGAGAGGCTCTCGGGCCATTTCCCATATAGAGTCATTATTCAGACGGAGGATCTGGGTATTTGATCGGCAATCGGGAGGAACAATTCCATCCCATACAATGGGTTTGATAAGCGTGTTCACTCCTCCTAGGCCAACCATATTGCTTTGGCCGGCGAGAAGGAAAATGCTCTTGTGAGTGCACTGCACCACTGTGTTGGTGCAGGCCAAGAGCATGAACAGAAACAAGAGGGCAGATTGTGCCATGAAGAAGAAGAAAAGGGTAATGCAGAAACTGAAAGATATGAAAGGAGATGAGCAGGTGAAACTTGAATACTCTATGGCTAAGGTTGCTTGTATAAAGTTGAGTACAGATCTTAATATTTACAGAGGGCATTGATCATATCATATCCATTGATTGTCCTAGTTGCCTAACATTTAGGTTAAAGATTGATGGATCTGAGTAAAAGAAATGAGGTATTCATCAATCTGGTAAAATGTTATGGGCTAGACTCATTCCTATTTCCCTCCTCTGTCTGTCTTAATTGCCTAAAATTTGGAAAAGAAGAATTGGAGTTGATTGTCTGAGGTAAAAAGAATTAGGTATGGATGAGTTTAGGTACAGGACTCATTCTCTGTCTGTCTGAATTGCCTAAAAGTTGGGATTTAATGAATCCAAGTAAAAGAAATGGGTAAAAGCTAGTGTTGATGAATTTGAGTAAAAAGGCAATATCATCCCAACAGTCTAGAATTTTACTTGTCACTATCAAACTTCAAACAACTAGCAAATAGAGCCCACTACTGGATTTTACAACATTATTTTACTTTATTTTTAACTGTTACTTGTACAATTGTAAAAAAGCAATGTAAGTAAAATATTCACGTTCTGGACCATCCATGTATTGCCACATCTACTTAGATCATTAACAGTGGCTTATAATTCAGTTGATGTTTCTTTCTGTAAAGCATGCAAGTTGGGTAAACAACATTGGGTTCAATTTTTCTCTAGTTACTTCTACATCTACTGCATTCTACAATTAATTAGTAGATCAGCAAAAGAAGAAAAAAATAGTACCTCGAAGTATAAGGTGTAGCTTGTTTCTTTTCCATTTCCGACCAATCAGAGTACTATATGGTCTGGATGCTAACAGTTGCCACACCTCCTCATCGCACATTGTTCTTCACTCCGAGGATTTTTGTTCTAACTGCACTCAAATTTTCACTCAACTTCTCAGTCCATAGATGAAGATATATTTCTTCCTGAGTACCTAATCCACAAATAACTTTCATTTAAAAGAAAAAAATGAAATTTGAGTTTTCAAGCATCCTTCTAGAAATGCATCAAAATACTATGATTCGGAAACATCTGTTGAGCACAATGATGTTAACAAAACATCTGCTCGTATCAGTGGCAGGATTTGTCATTGCAACTTAAGTGAATTGTATGGATCCCAGTCAATATCATCCTGCAAGATAGCCCAATTCTATTATTCTATATATTATGTCTGTCCCGAGATTACTTGCACACTTGTCTTATTGGGACGTATCAACATTACTTGCAAAGCCTAAAAAAGGAAATACTGATTTTTGTGCACACTCACAAAAATACAAACATATTTACAACTTTATAAAAAGTACTATTTTTCTTAATTTCCGTGCACAACTAAGTGTGCAAGTAATCCCGGGACCGACATAATTATATTTTTTGCATGCAATTGAGATGAAATTATTGCTATAGGTAGTAGGACGACTTTCAATAGAAAAAGGTCCATAACTTTAAAAAATTTATCCTGATCCGGATTGACACACGGACTTCAAAGAGTTGTGATGATGATAATTAAGCACTCTACCACCAAAGATCATGTTTTAGGAAAAATATAACCAGGAACTCCAAATAGTGGCCGCAGGCACCAAAGCAAAGATCTAAAAGAAGCAAAAATAAGCATTAAAATTAATTTTAATGACAAGGACAATGAGTAAACATTTCAGACATCCATTAGATAAAGGCTTAATGGAACCTCTCCCATGCTCAATCTAATGGATGCCTTCAAGAATTCATCCACATAATGCTTCTAAAAAAGTCAGTGGACAAATCTGGAAATAAATATACATAATTGTTGCGTCACAACTCGTTCTCATTGTCCATTGCATTTTCTCTAAGTACATGCAGCCTAAATCCTTTATTCTTTACAAAAAGATGAAATGGATGGAACAATGTTCTAAAGAGGTCAATAACATAGCTTTCGATGTCAATTAGGGGTCAACCAGTGATTTGAAACCCCCAAATACATAATATATCTAAAATTCAAGTAAAAATTTACATTCGACGGAATCCGTTCCAAACATTGAGTTGGTTTAAATTCTGCAATTGCTCATGAATTTTCATTTTCATTTTCGTTGCTGGATAAACAAATAAAAATGAAATCAATGTAAGAAAACTGCAGAATGCGTCATTTTCTGTATAATGAAACCTCTAAACATGATTCAAAACAAAATTAATGAAACAAATTGCAGAATGCATAATTTTGCTGCATTATAACGAAACCTCTAATGCGATTCAAAAGAAACTCACCACAGAATTGAGGAAACAAGTGCGGAGTAGACTATCATAAATCCATTGCCGAGTAAGGGCATCTCCAACAATGTCCTCTATTTTGAAGTACTCTATTCTTCAGAGTCATCTATATCAAAAAATTTCTCCAACAACAACACTCTATATTATTATATTTTCTACTTTTTTCTTTTTTCAATTAACTTAACACAAAAGAAAATGGCAATATTTTAATTAAATATAGAGAATTTAAATCCTTAAAAACATCTGCGTGTTTCTGAAGAATGGATTCCAGAAAGGAGATAATATTCCCTTCAGAATCCCAAGACCTAACCACCAAGCAGAGAAATAAATCCAAAATAATTAATCTATAACCGATTAATCGACAAAAGGCCGCCAGTGTTTGGACTTTGGAGTAAACAATTCAACAGCACTTGCCTTCTGGAATTAAGTGAAGTAAACATTGTTGATAGAATTTATTAATCGATGTTTGTTTATGTGGCTTTATATCATGTTAATCCTATCAAACAATAATCCAAGAATTTGTGTTCTAGGATGTAAAATATGAGGAGGGAGAGTGGAGAGTTTAGAGAGAGAAATATTGCAAGGGTAGTAGTATTGATTTTCAGAATTGTGAGAATTGTCTGAATAGTACAAGAGAGGTCTTATTTATAGGTGTGTGAGTGTGAGACGGCACCTTACGAGCCTATATGGCTTCCGGTGTTGACGAGGGTCCGTAACCCTCGTCCTGGTCCCTTACACTGCTACCTATGTTGTGCCTCGTCCTACTACTATGCCTTAGGCTAGATGGGCCTCATTAAAAACCTCGTCGTAAACCACCCTTGTGGATAAACCGGACGGAGGGAAAAAGAGCACACCATCGGGGTTCTATTCGACTAATAGGCGAGCTCGTCGGCGAGCTCGGAGATGAGCCTAGGTGGTTTGGGCGAGCTCCAGGGCGAGCTCTGGTGCCTTGTGTGGCCCACGGACGTTATGCGATGATGGAGCTCGGCGAGACCTTCCTAGGGGTAAAAGGCAAGCTCTGGGCGAGCTCCGCTTGTAGGTTACCTCCATGTGGGCGAGCTCCGCATCTTCAAGGATCCGGGTGGGTCCTGGCGACCTGCTAAGCCTTGCGTAATTGCCCCATGTCGATAGTGTTAGTTCGCCATATCAACAAACATAAGCGATTGAGAGTCGCCACCATATCTGTGTGTGGACAAATCTGCAGACGATTCTCAGGAATTAGTTGAAATTTGCTATTTTTGCATCGTTATAATTACACCTCTCACAAAATTGCTGTTCCTACTCTTTTCTTCACTTTTTTATTTGGGAAGCTTGATTGTGATTTATAATTATTGCGCAAAATCTCTTAATTGTTCGTTCGTGGTTTAAATTTCTTAGCGAATATTACAATAGACCGTGCATTGTACGAATAAATTAAATACTAGTTATATTTTGGATGTTTGAGCTTGAACGGTACTCTAATGCACAGACCATCATAAATGCATATATGTTTCAACTTTAGATTAAATTGAACTGTTATAAATTTATGCATTTATCAACTTCGTCAAGTTCATATAAAAGCTTATGATACCATGAGAAGAATTCAAGCTTTATATTGCTAAAACATGATATCTGAATGTAGGAGCATGATTACAAATATTATATTTCTTATGATAATACTCAGCGGAACAATCTTGAATAAATCTGAAGCACTTAAAGGATTGAATGGCAAGATGGAATATTTTCGTCCGCCTGCTTGCGTGCGCAATGTCACTGGAGACGACGATTGTGTGAATATTTTGATGCCGCAGTGTCAAAATGTGATTGTTCCATTCATAAGCTGTGAAGGGGGTCCTCCTGAAGATGATGACGCCCCTCTTTATAATTGTTGCTTAGATTTTAAGTGTAATTATCTTACGGAAGAGTGTTTCAACAATTTATTAGTCGATGGTCTCCTCAAACAGAATCCTTGCAATAATACTAACACATCTCAGATAAAGGAGAGGGCTCATTATGTTTGGCAATATTGTCTTAATTGGGATTGAAATTAAGTGACTGGTGATCAATATATAGATAATAAATTGTTTTGAATGATTTTATATTAACACTTATTCTATCATGCATATAGTAACACTTATATAGTAGAAGGAAACACAGAAAAGATAGCACAGAAAATTCAAAAGGTTCACTCAGTTCCAATATTTTTAAAATTATCAACCGAAATCGACCCAAACCCAAATACAGTTATTTCAGTTATAATCAAATCTTGGTGTAATTAATTAATTGATTATAATTAGTCGTTCCATCTTTCATATACACAATTTGGGCAACCATACTAGTACTACTAACATTAATACATACAAACTAATGAAGGCTGAGCAAAACCCAAAGTAATACACTTCAGACATATATCAAAATAGAGCAGAAATATTGTTACAGACCTTGGCCAGCTCCTTCCCTAGCTTGACTTGGCTCTGAGCGTCGAGATGTATAAAGTCTGGCATCAGCTTCGGCTTCAGCTTTAGGGCATCCACACAATATACATTTGGAAGCCCTGAGTTCAGTTGAGCTTCTCTCACTACATCCATCAATGAACCTCCTGATGCCAAGGCCACCTAGCAAAAATATAAAATAAAACTAATTAATACAGAAATTAATATTGCATCATCAAAATTATTACCGTTATGATAGGGAGAGAGGGGGAGTGAAGGTCGTTCCGGAGGTCATTGACTAACCGCGCGAAATTCGCTTTGTACGAATTTGCACTGCCCGAATTATACGAATCAGCCTCCCCTTGGTACCAGAGCAAGGCCCGAATGGATCCTCCACCATTGGACACTGCAGCCTGAGCCCGAGTCAACATCCAATTATAGTTGTGGGTCCCACGCCCCCACGCCCATATCGATGAGCCTGATACAGCGGAAGGCACCAGTCCTATGACCTCTCCTGGCTTCAGAATTGAGTTGGCGAAGGGCATACCGGGCCCTATGCCAAAAATCAGTTCTTGCCCAATTCCTTGATGGAGAGGCTCTCGGGCCATTTCCCATATAGAGTCATTATTCAGACAGAGGATCTGGGTATTTGATCGGCAATCGGGATGAACAATTCCATCCCATACAACGGGTTTGATAAGCGTGTTCACTCCTCCTAGGCCAACCATATTGCTTTGGCCGGCGAGAAGGAAAATGCTCTTGTGAGTGCACTGCACAACTGTGGTGGTGCAGGCCAAGAGCATGAACAGACACAAGAGGACAGATTGTGCCATGAAGAAGAAGAAAAGGGTATGCGGAAACTGAAAGATATAAAAGGAGATGAGCAGCTGAAACTCGAATACTCTATGGCTAAGGTTGCTTGTATAAAGTTGAGTACATATCATAATATATATAGAGGGCATTGATCATATCATATCAATTGATTGTCCTAGTTGCCTAACATTTAGGTTGAAGATTGATGGATCTGAGTAAAATAAATAAGGTATTGATCAATCTGGTTAAAAATTAGGGGCTAGAGTCATTCCTATTTCCCTCCCCTGTCTGTCTTAATTGCCTAAAATTTGGAAAAGAAGAATTGGAGTTGATAATTCTGAGGTAAAAAGAATTAGGTATGGATGAATATGGGTAAAAAGTTTAGGTACAGGACTCATTCCCTCTTCTGTCTGTCTGTCTGAATTGCCTAAAAGTTGGGAAAAAGAATTGGGATTTAATGAATCCAAGTAAAAGAAATGGGTAAAAGCTAGGGTTGATGAATTTGAGTAAAAAAATTAGGAAAAAGACTATTCCCTCCCTTGTCCGTATTACCTAAAACTTAGGTAAATTTTGGGATTCATGAATCTGGGTGAAAAACAAAAAATAAAAATAAAAAGAAGGTGGAAATCAGGGATTGAAGAATCTGATTAAAATGTTAGGTACAAGACTCATTGCCTCCCCTCTGTTTGCTTTTAAATTTTCAACCTAACTTGACAGAAATAAGATGGAACAGAGTAAAAAAGCAATATCATCCCAACAGTCTAGAATTTTACTTGTTACAATCAGACTCCAAACAACTAGCAAATAGAGTCTACTGGAATTTACAACAATATTTTACTTTATTTTTAACTGTTAATTATATAATTTTAAAAAACCAATGAAAGTAAAATATTCACCAGCTGGACCATCCATGTATTGCCACATCTACTTAGAACTTAAACAGTGGCTTATAATTCAGGTGATGTTTCTTTCTGTAAAGCATGCAAGTTGGGTAAACAACATCAGATTCAATTTTTCTATTGTGAGTTGTACATCTACTGCATTCTACAATTAATTACTAGATCAGCAAAAGAAGAAAAAAATAAAATCTCAAAGGATTAAAAGTTACACAATTTTACCTCGAAGTATAAGGTGTAGATTGTTTCTTTTCCATTTCCGACCATTCAGAGTACTATATGGTCTGGATGCTAACAGTTGCCACACCTCCTCATCGCACATTGTTCTTCACTCCGAAGATTTTTTATCTAACTGCACTCAACTTCTCAGTCCATAGATGAAGATATATTTCTTCCGAGTGCCTAATCCACAAATAACTTTCATTTAAAAGAAAAAAAAAAGAAATTTGAGTTTTCAAGCATCCTTTCAGAAATGCATCAAATACTATGATTCAGAAACATCTGTTAAGCGCAATGATGTTAAACCACATCTGAGCGTATCAGTGGCAGGATTTGCCATTGCAACTTAAGTGGATTGTATGGATCCCAGTCAATATCACCCGGCAAGATACCCCAATTCTATATATTATCTCTGTCCCGAGATTACTTGCACACTTGTCTTATTGGGACGTACCAATATTCCTTGAACACACTAAAAAAGGAAATATTGATTTTTGTGCACACTCACAAAAATAATAACATATTTACTACTTTATAAAAAGTATTGTTTTTCTTAATTTCTATGCACAACTAAGTGTGCAAGTAATCCTGGGACCGACGGAATAATGTTTTGTGCATGAAATTGAGCTAAAATTATTGCCAAAGGTAGTAGGATGACTTTCAATAGAAAAAGGTCCATAACTTTAAAAAATTTATCATGATCTGGATTGACACACGGACTTCAAAGAGTTGAGACAAATATAATTAAGCACTCTACCACCAAAGATCATGTTTTAGGTAAAATATTACCAGGAACTCCAAATAGTGGCCGCAAGCACATAACATGAAGCAAAGCAAAGATCTAAAAGAAGCAAAATAAGCATTAAAATTAATTTTAATGACAAGGACAATGAGTAAACATTTCAGACATCCATTAGATAAAGGCTTAATGGAACCTCTCCCATGCTCCATCTAATGGATGCCTTCAAGAATTCATCCACATAATGCTTCTAAAAGTCGGTGGACAAATCTGAAATAAATATACATAATTGTTGGGTCACCTTATGACACAATTCGTTCTCATTGTCCATTGCATTTTCTCTAAGTACATGCAGCCTAAATCCTTTATTCTTTACAAAAAGATGAAATGGATGGAACAATGTTCTAAAGAGGTCAATAACATAGCTTTCGATGTCAATTAGGGGTCAACCAGTGATTTGAAACCCCCTAATATGATATATCTAAAATTCAAGTAAAAACTTACATTCGACGGAATCCGTTCCAAACATTGAGTTGGTTTAAATTCCGCAATTGCTCATGAATTTTCATTTTCGTTGCTGGATAAACAAATAAAAATGAAATCAATGTAAGAAAATTGCAGAATGCATCATTTTCTGTATAATGAAACCTCTAAACATGATTCAAAACAAAATTAATGAAACAAATTGCAGAATGCATAATTTTGCTGCATTATAACGAAACCTCTAATACGATTCAAAAGAAACTCACCACAGAATTGAGGAATCAAGTGCGGAGTAGACTATCATAAATCCATTGCCGAGTAAAAAGCTTTACAAAATCGCCGCCGTTCTAAATCCTTAAAAACGTCTGCGTGTTTCTGATGAATGGATTCCAGAAAGGAGATAATATTCCCCTCGGAATCCCAAGACCTAACCACCAAGCAGAGAAATAAATCCAAAATAATTAATCTATAACCGATTAATCGACAAAAGGCCTCCAGTGTTTGGAGTAAACAAATCAACAGCACTTACCTTCTGGAATTAAATGGAGTAAACATAAGCGATTGAGAGTCGCTACCATATCTGTGTGTGGACAAATCTGCAGACGATTCTCGGGAATTAGTTGAAACTTGCTATTTTTGCCTCGTTATAATTACACCTATCACAAAATTGTTGTTCCTACTCTTTTCTTCACTTTTTTATTTGGGAAGCTTGTTTGTGATTTGCGCAAAATCTCTTAATTGTTCGTTCGTGGTTTAAAATATTGCGTCTAAATCTCTTTATGGATTGAGAATTGTATGAAATTCTCGTTGTTTGCTAAATAATAAAATGAATTTCACCTTTACAAAAAAATTGAATTTTTATTTTGTCCTGCACTTTATTTTATACGAATTTGGAATTAAAATTTTAATTTTTAAATCTCATATTTAATCCGCACTTATAAATATCTATAAAATATATTGTTGTATTTTTAATATAGTATTACATTATTAAATATTAATTTAACATAAATAAAATCTCACTCTACTCAAATCACGGAATAAATATATATTTACTATTCATATATTTACTCAATTTTTTTAATTCTAAAACATTAACTCGTTACACACTTAAATTTCAAAATTAACACTTATAAATTTTTTAAAATAACTTATCAACTCCCTTAAAATAATTTTAAAATAAAATGTTTGATCATTTATAAAATTTTAAAATAAATTTTTTAATTTATTTTTTCACTATCTCCACTTCCATCCTGCTACCACCAAACTCATATTCTAACATTAAATATAAAAATATATTAAAATTAACATTTTAAAAAACCATGCTAAATGCCAAAAAAATTATAAATTGTATTAATTAAATACTTTAACAACTTATAAATTATTTTAAAATAATATTTTATAAATTTCTGAAATAACTTTTAAGTTTTAAAATTCATAAATTACATGAAATAAATTTAGTTAAGTATCTAAATCATTTGAGTTAGAAAGGATAAAAAAACCTTATATTTTTTCGATATATTCATTTTTGTAATCACCAATATTGGGTAAAAATAATATTTCCATAATAATTATTAAAAATAAAAAATATTAATAAATATCAATTTATAATATCAATATCGCTTCTTTTTTAATAAATTAAACCAAATATCGTTATATATTAACAAAATGTTGATAAATTTCAAATATAAAAAATCAAAAAACAATATATATAAAAATTTATCATAACTATAAAATTTATTTAAATATTTTTATTAAATTTATTCAAAAAAAATTATTTTACTAATATTGATATTTACATATTAATGCCTCGTGAAGGGAAGAGTCCGCAGACTCCGCTCCCTCTACAAATACAAAGTTGATCATAAAGCCATTCACTCTTCCTTCCCTTATTTTATCTATTATTTTAATATAATATTATTTTTTATTAAATATTGTGCCCACAATAAAATAAAAAAAAAAATTCATGACTGGAAGGAGCATTTATTTTACATCATACATTTTAAAGTATATTTTTAAAAAATTATACAATTTATTATTAAAAAATTACACAAATTATTACTAAAAAATTACACTACACGGTACACCTGATACATACAAAATTAATCATTTATTTTATTATTTAACATGATACATGTAAATTGTGAATGCAGTATAGTATAACATTAAAATGGACGATATAAATTTAAAATTTTGAAAGCCTCCATTTTGTAGTTTAGCTAAACTCTTTATTTGACACACATTTAAAAAAATGTTATTAAATTAATAGAGACAAAAATAAATATTCATCCTTTAAAGTAAAGAGAGTTAGAAATCGGAATTCGATAGAAATGGAAGATCAAAAGTATAAACTCCACGCCTATATGGAAGTGCAGAAAATTGTAGCTAGGAAAATGTGGACGAGCAAAATGTGAAGACGTTATTTCATCACCTTCTATGTCGGAGAAAAGGATAGAACGGTGTGAAAGAACGTCAAAACGCCAAAATGTGAACGAAACAAAAATAACAGACAGCAATGTCATCTGGTCGCAGAAGCGGGCTTGCTGGGGTCTTGTAATCTAAGGGCTCATTTGGTTCGTAAGATAAAAATATCTATCCGTCATGTTTTTGGCGGATAGATATTTTTATCTTACGAACCAAATGAGCCTTAGAAGAAAAGACAGGCAAAAGACACAAGATAGACAGAAGACGCAGCAGGGGATTGAGGCGCAAATCAAACACAGATTTAGCACACACACTAAACTGCAGAAATGATGGAGAAAGATGTTTGCAGCAAAAATTAAAGAGATGCTCCAGGGGACACACCCTCCAACTTATAAGTCCACAAAAAGAACCTCGAGGCCACCAATTGTGTTTGGTATTTGTAGTTACACATTAATGAAATCACAAAAATAGGTCTTTAACAGTACTCGTTACTATTCTCAACTTAAATTAATAGGAGCCTTGAAACAATTCTAAAATAATATTCCTGCCATTCCAAGATAATATTCACATTTTCCGTGTATAGACTCTCCCAACTCGTTTTTTCACACACAAAAAAAAATGACTATTCTCATCTTAAATTAATAGGAGCCCGTTACAAACTTCTCCAAAATGGCATTGAAACAATTCTAAAATAATACTTCACTTGTTCTCTTTCTTAATAGTATGCAAGTCAACCTGAAATAAATCCTAGAAGGATGGAGTATCTAATTTTTAGAAGCACATTCAAGGATTGCACAATTTCTATTACTATTATTGTATAATCTCAACCATCTAAGTTTTTCAAAGACGTCCAAAAATTGTATAACATGAAAAAACATCACAAACTCTAAAAATCTGATAACATAGAAAAATGTGCATCTATAGATAAACAGCATCAAATAGCAACCAAAACTGAGCTTCATAACAGAACTTAAATCTAATATAATAAAGGAGCAATTGCAAATTTGTGAACTATCCATAAGCAATAAGAACGAAGAATTGCCAAAATTATAAAAGTAGCTCTAGATTGTAATTATAAGCACCAGCATTTGATTGAAAAAAAAATTAAGAAAGTACAAATCAAAGCTTAAACAGAAAACTCAATAACCTTACTCTTTAGATCCAAAGCCAACAAAATCTCAATCAAGAGGGATCTCAACGTCGCCATCAGTAATCTCCTGCTGCAAGTCCTTGGGGTCCTTTCCGTCAACAGTACAACCAACGGAAACGCAGGTACCCAAAATCTCCTTCACCGTACCGCTCAGGTCCTTCGCCATAGAACGGTTGCTCATCACCTTTGCGATCTCGATGACGTCATCGAGCGAGATGTTGCCGTTGTGCTTGATGTTCTTCGTCTTCTTGCGGTCGCGCTCCGGCTCCTTCAGCGCCTTGATGACCAGAGCGGCGGCGGAGGGAACGACGGTCACCTTCGCCTGACGATTCTGGACCGTGAGTTTCACGGTGACTCGGAGACCCTTCCAATCCTTGGCGGTTTCCTTGGCTATGTCCTCTCCGATCTTCTTGGGGGAGAGACCGAGTGGACCGATTTTTGGGGCGAGAGAAGACGCAGCGCCAACTTCACCGCCGGTGACCCGGACGAAGACATCGACGACTTGGCTCGGGTCGAACTTCGGCGGCATTTTGAAGGTAAGAGGGTAGGGTTACGACGAGCGTCGGCGCTGGGGAATTGTGTGTCTGCGAAGAAGAAATGAATTGAGGGTTTGTGTAGGGGTTATATTTAGCTAGGGTTTTGTGGTGGGCCAGTTTAGGCCCAGTTGACTGCCTATCGGGCCATCTGTAGCTTAGATTTACAACACAATAAGCCCATGCTAATTGCAGCACACATTTTGATAAATACAAACCAATCTAACTCATCAAAAATTAATTTATACATCCCACCATATAGGGGATTTTGCTTTTTTTTTTTTTTTATTTACAAAATTTGAATTGCATTTATGTATGCAGTTCGCTTATTTGTTCAATTTCAAACACTTTGACTTAGCTGTATAAAGTAAAAAATTTAACCAATTCAAAAAGAGTTCGATTGATTATTTTAGTGGTTTCTAACAATAGGATATCAAATAAAAAATATGATACTAGTAAATAGGTGAATAACACTTCCAAAATCAACTCAAGATTATTAATATGTGTGTCGTTCTATGCGATGAACGTGGTAGATTATATAGAATTTGAAACAAATAGTAGAATTTTTTTTTAATCAGGCTATGAATAATGGACTCATGTAACAATTAGTAGATTTTTTTTTTTTAATCAGGCTATAAAGAATGGGCTCATGTATATAATTTATATTCATCAATGTGTATATCTTTATACTCCCTCCGTCCCGAAATTACTTTCATAGTAGTTCTGGGCACGCGAATTAAGAAAAAAGTAAATATGTGAGTGTAAAGTTAAATAATCAAATAAGAAAAAGTGTATTTTATTGACTTTTGTGAGTGTAAAAAGTTTCCTTTTCAGGTGTGTGAAAGAAGAGTTGGTACCTCTAAATAAGGAAAGTGTGAAAGTAGTTTTGGAACGGATGGAGTATTATATAAAAATGAATCATGAAATTAACAAAATTCTCGTTTTCAAAATTTGATACATTTTATATAAATCTTATAAATATATTTATAATGTCAAATCTTATATTTGTAAAATTGTACTTGTTCAGACATTAAATTTAGTAAATTTAGGGACATTAATCCCTATTTGTAATGAGTCAAAACAAGATTCTCACAATTACCCCATGTAATCACCCCTTAATTTTGTTGAATTTATTTATATTAAAAAGTATGAATTGATTATATATAAGAAAAATAAATTAATTACACTTTAATTTTTCAGTGTAAACTCTTTAGCATAATTATTTCACACTTTTTAATTTAATTAAACCACAACTTAAATAATTTTAATTATTAAATAAATATACCAAGTGTCCATAAGACTTACATTTTTAAAAAATAAAAATACAAATCTCTAAATTATTCTTCAAAAAAGAAGACGACATTTGTTAATATTATCTTTTTGTAATAGAAAATGGAATAAGTAAAAGAAAATTTTAGAGGTTAAACTATAGCCCCAAATTATGTCGACAAAGTCGACTTGGGTAACCTAGTACTCCTATATATATTATTAGAATGGAGTCTCTCTCTCTCTCTCTCTCATCCTTTTAAATATAACACTATTTACCAATCTTTTACCTCACGTCAACCTTTTTTTTAATCGATAAATATTAATATTAGTTCACAGACACTCCCGTTGACTTTTGAATTCAATGAAAATCTTTAAAAACAAATTCATAATTAAATTATTATTTAATCAAATATATTATGAAAGTGTAGACTAATTGCAATTATATATAAAACATATGTATAATTATAAAATACAAAAAAGATACTTATAATATTATATATTTTTAACACCTAAAATTGTTTTAGATTGATTGCAGTTTTTTAAGTGTAAATTATTTAAGCTATGAATTAGTTATAAAAAATATATAAAAAATTCAAAATTTTTAAAAAAGTTAGTTAAATAAAAGGGACAAAAATGAATCTACCTATTTTTATAAAAATAGTTTTTTTTTACCCATTTCTCCTAAAAAAAAAAAAAATTCTACACAAGTGGCCCACTCTCTTACCTCATTCATATTACTCTATCCCTACTCCACTCTTTTAATTTTTTTATTCAATTATAAATTAATAAATTAGTTAAAAATTAATAATTTTTTTATCCAATCATAAATTAATTTAAAAAATATTTTTATATTAATAAAGTACAACACTTTTTAAAACAATTATTATAAATTGTGCTAAATATTTATAAATTTTCTTATTAATTAATAAATGGTAAATAATTAAAACTAATATAAGAAATATAAAATTAATTTGAGTATGGAATTTGGATTGGAGGGGGTGGGGTGGAATGGGGAAGAGGAGATACATGGGTATAAAACTTTTATTTTTTATTTTTGGGTGATGGGTAAAAGTTTTTTTTCTTATAAAAATGGGTATTTTTACCCTAATTTTGGAAATCCGGAGAAGACAGATGTCATTGATGAGACTTAGGGAGACAGTCAAGTTTGAATTAAATTCTGATCTTGAACACACAAAATTAAATTCTGATCTTGCACACACACAAAATTAAATTCTAACTTGAGCACACACAAAATTAATCACAAAGATATTAATAAATCAAAATACCATTATTTTCCAAAAATATGTGTTAATCATACTTTTGACAATTGATACACCAAAGTCAACTTGAGAATTTAAAGTGCTTGCTTGCTCTATGCTGAGAGCATAAACCATGTTAGCTGAATGAAAATCCAATCTAAGTGGTCATATGGCAGTCTCTTCACATCACACTATATAAGATGAAACAGTTAAAAACAAAAAAATCTCACATCTGAAAGAATTGCAATATGTGACTCTTTTCTAGAGGCATGTTCATTTGGCCAAACACCCACACAATTTACACAAATCTCAGATGAGCACTAGAAAACAAAAAATGCCTCATATATGAAACAATTGCAATATGTGAGTCTCCTTTCTAGAGGTGTGTTTAATCATTAAGCCTTAATTTGGCCAAACACCCACAAAACATTGCATTTATCTCTCACCTCAACCCAAATTATTTTAATTTCTCTATTACAATGATGCTTATTCATCTATGAATTGGGTTAAACATAGCATGGGCACATCTGTATTGTAATAAATCTAACATGGAGATATTAATAATTTATAGAATAAGGGGCTATAAGCTCATATAACAATCAATATAAATTAGAATCGCACAACATTAGCCCATATAACAATCAATATAAATTAGAATCACACAACATTGCAAACTAAAAGCATAAATATCTCCATGAATAATTGATAGAATAAGGGGCTATAAGCTCATATAACAATCAATATAAATTAGAATCACACAACATTAGCCCATATAACAATCAATATAAATTAGAATCACACAACATTGCAAACTAAAAGCATAAAATATAAGGTAAATACCATCAAACTTTTCGAGAAAAAAAACTCATTTTAATATTAATTTTTCACATAGATTTGTAAAATAAATTGTCCATGAGCCTGTAAACATCTCATTTCCTCAATACACAAGAGAATAATGTGTCTATCAAAAAGGATGCAGATAGTGTTGAACATCACATTCTCATAATACTTACATGATTTATCTTGAGTTTCTTTTTGTTATACAATGTACTTAATCAATCTCACTTGCATAACTTGCAGAGTGAAAAATTAACTCGGCACAACACAGAAAGCATTGATTTAGACAAAACTATGCAAATAACACTTCAATGCATCCATTCCAACCAAGCCATTTTATTTTAATGTGCCCACAAAGTAAACATTTGACCCTTTCTTGATGCAATAACAGTAAACAATTACCTTGAAAAAATGAACGATATAACGAATTATGACGCACTAATCTCAAGCCATCATCTGCAAAATATAAAACAAAATATATACATGTAATTAAAACCTATAAAAAAAGAGTAGGTATTGTGTGAAAGTGGTTCATATTATGAACCACTTTTTAACAAGGCAAAAAAATAAATTCATAAATATAAATCTTAAATCATAAAGTAGTTTATATCATGAAAATAGTTTATATAATTCTTTACCATAAAAAAAAGAGTCAAATATAAGAATATTCCATTATGAAAGCAAATAAAGCTAGCAGGTATCACCTTAAATAACTCCCCAAACATTCCTGGCATGTTGTTTCTACGTTGTACTCCATAAAACTTTTCCGCCACTTCATCAAGCAACTAATCCCATAAGTGGACAACAAAAACATGCAATTACTCATTTAGATATTTTTAATGGGTAAAAAAGATGATTTATAAGATTAAAACCCGATAACGCATACTTCATTAAAGACAGGTTCTCTGTCTATGCTCGACTTGTAACGTTCCCTCAACATATTGAAAAGAGGCAACGCATCTCTCTGCAACCTGCATTACAATGCTTAAACTTTTCTATTGTATCCGACCACCAAATACTATCAATCATTCTGTATTTTAACAATTTGAGTAGAACAAGAAACAATTCAAAGCAACTTACGTTTTCAGGAGATAATTGATAAGCTGCATTAATTCCGATCGAGGAAAATCGCCATCCCGAAATTGCACTTGCCTTTTAATTTCATCCACAAGGACATTAGCATCTCTCAGATTTCCTAGAGCTAAATACCTAAATAAAGTAGCAAATAATTTAATGCACTAAAAATATAGGTTTCTACAAACTGCTGGGTTTCAAGCAACAATGGTTGAATAAAAAACCTGAGCTCTTTAATACAACACAAAGCACACAAAAAAATAGAATAATTCTGATAGCATAAAATGAACTGCTATGACTATGATGGAACTAACTGAGGACATATTCATGAGCAATTGATAGCAAATAAATGTAGTTTGAATCTAGAGTATATTCAGACCATTAGACCTATTAAATTGGTTCTCCAAATGATGGACATAGCAAGGATATATACATTACAGGAAATCATTAAATCCAGCCTCAATATTCATGGGAAAAGATAAAGAGGGGGGCAATCTGCAAACAGTAATATCGAGGTAGCAATGGTACATATCGTACATTAATATGTTGCTAAATAGAAAGGCAGAGGTTAGCTTAACTGGAGTAATTTCAGGAAACATACGGAACATATATATTGTAAGGGAATTGAATTAAATAAATTAATTAATTCCGCACAACTACAAGTTTGGACTTGCAAATGAGATGAATATTTTTCATGGTATCATAGCCATGTTCAATTATGAGAGCTGTGGGTCAACTATCCTAATACTCCCCCCATCCCCCCCTCTCTCTCTTGTGGGGTTAAGATTCTCAACTCCATCATGGGTAGAGGCCCATCGCATGGACAATTTAATATGGGGGAATTGCTTTCAGCAGGATTCAAACTAAGGGTGTAGGCATCATCAACCTTAGGCTTTGATACTATAGTATGAACGACTTCCATCTCATCTACAAGTCCGAACTTGCAGTGGAATAAATTAATTTATTTGTTTATTTTCCTAATATAATGGTTGATAATTTGCACTATGATGTGACAAGTTATGATAAGCATGTACCAATCCTGCATAAGAAATTGTTTTCAGATCTTTTTATTATTTTTTTGAAGGTGGTTTTGAGATCTCATTTTAAATGAACATAATGGAGCATGTATAACTGCCCTCTACAAGTAACAAATGTATGGGCTTTCCAAATAGAAAACAACTATTTAATTCACGACAATATATATGTAACTAGGAAGAGCTGTGGTTCACACTATAAGGCGATTGAATAACATCTCCCCAGTCAAGAATCTGATTACCAATGTAACTCACTATATTGAAGATCTACCCACATATATTAATTTAAAAAACTGCACCTAACTTCCATTAACAAGGACACAAGGTTACTTCTTCACTTTCTAAGGCGAGATGACTAAAATTCAAATTGTCAAGAGTATACTTGTGACCACAACACATGTCTATAAACTCACTGACATTTCTTTAAATTCCAAAATACTCACATAAAAACTGCACGTGCAACAGCAAGATCGTCTTCACCAGGATAACACTGTACAAAAGCCATTTGAAAGTCATACAATATAAAAATGTACTTGACAAAATAATGTCATAGTAATTTGTAGCACACTGTGTAGAGTTGCAATATATCAAGATAGTGCACTTAGAAAATGTAAATTAATTTCTATTTTCAATTTACAAGACATGGGCTTAAATATAGAGTGAGAATCAGCACTCATAGCGTGTGTGTGTATTGGGGGCGGGGGGCGGGGGGCAGCAGACCTTGCTCATGAAATTGACTAGAGTTGAAGCAAACTTCTTTGGGTCCTTCCCCCGAACAAAATGGTACGACACTTTGGCTATATCCTGTATCAATAAACAAGCAATCTATAAGAAATAAACCATCCAGCTCCGCAAATACATTGCAAAATTACAAAAGAGCACATAAAGTTGCGTATTTAACCATATAAAATACAACATATAAATTGTGCCCCTGACGGAGAAATCATAGACACAACCATCCTAAATCTCGCCTAACTTTCCACCCCTAACATGGACTTCTGCGGATGAAGTAAATGCGGGTAAAATCTAAAGAAAAATCTCCATGAGCTGCTAGCAAAGTCTAGCATCCCAGTTGCACTCCATATTGTTTTTTTCTCTTCACAACAGCGAATCTTTTGATTCTTTTCAATGTTGAGATCTCCACCACCACCTATCCAACAAAGCCTTATTTCTCAAACAAATGCTATCAATAATTCAATATGCAGACTACTGACTACCTAATTCTTTAGGCCGAACCACCACATCCCAAGAGACTAAATGGGTATGATGATCTCCAGTCCAACCATCCAGAAAATATTATTAGTTTATTAAAAAAGAGGCAAACAGATACTGAGGATCGTGGGAGCATGGTCTAGAAGTTCATATCCCCCCTCGTACCCCTCTCCCTAGCAAACAATAATAACATGAAATACCAGTTCAGGAGACTCTGAATATAAGTAATCAGCTAGCATATCATGAATGTCAGGAGATCCAGTCCTACGTGCTCCAGATTCAATAGACCACCTATTGATAAGAGAGCAAATCTGTCAGTGCATTCAAGTCCAAATAATAATAAGCATAAATATCATAAACCTTGAGGAGAGAAGAAACCTGCTAGGTGCATTAAAAAGCAATAAAGATAATAAACATAAACATCTCAAACCAAGAAACTATGTCGTCTTTCTAATATATCACAAACCAATTTTTTTTAGCATGTTACAAGGGCATATATTTTTTCCCCTGAAGCAATACAAGAACATAAGTTTGTATGTTCATGACCTACTTATTAAGTTTGTGAGCAAATGTAACTTACCTATTTTCTTAGTTCATCACCAGTTTTTCCATCCAAAATACCCTACATGATAAGACTCTTTTATTGATTCACTTAACAATTTTTAAATATTTTTTACCAAATAGCACTCATAACTTATGAAAAGTAAATACAACTCTTTTCTATCCTCCCAATATCCACCCAACTTCTTGTTCCGATCCTTCACCTCTATCACCCACAAACACGTCCACTTCCATCACATTGTAGCAAGTTATCATTTTTGGACCACAAAGAAGAGAGAAGAGTGTAACTTCCCCTGCGTATTTGCTGAATTAATTCATTAGTACTATATTTTTTCCCTGTGATAAACTCTTCAAAAATGTAATTGTTTCAAGCGATATTCGATCTTAGTTTGATCAAACAAAAAACTTTATGTTCAATTGGAGGAATCAAACATGACTAGCATATAGCACCGACCGAAGATATAACCAAACGTTTGGTGCAATTGTGTTTGACTTGCGCTGAGTGGACGCAGAATCTCTTCAATTGGGTGAAAGGGTAGGAAGGAAAATGTATGAAATGTGTAAGTAATGGACTAAGAAAAAGAAGAATGTGTATGCCACACCAAACATATATATAGCTATGGGTAGTAGGTTCTCCATCTCATAGTTATTTAGGGCTAGGAGCACCAAGGCTAAAGGAGTGCACCTCTTGTACATGGGGAAAAAAAAATGAAGAGAAAAATAATACTGGAGAACTTTTATTTGAGAAATATCTAGTCTTAAATACATCAAAATTTGCAATACTTTGTTTTGTCAATGAGATATAATTTTAACTAAAAAGGGTTATGTCAAATCCTATGATAAGGAGAGAAGTTTATATAGCGTAAGCGAATAACACCGGAACTGAGATAAGGCTCATAAAGCAAAAAGGGTGAAAAGAACCTAGCGTACAGGGGCAGGCGGGCAGCGGTTTTTTCCTCAGTTCCTTCATACAATTTAACCTTAAACACTAGGCTCAAATTAACGTTACTTTCTTGTTTATGACTGTTGTCTCTGTTTTCTTCTGAGCTGATTTTCTCAAAAATGGTTTTTAAATTTCAAAAATTGTACACTAACATTTTGGGGTGAGAAGATCTAGAAATCAATGAGGCCCGCATCTCAAACTGTCTGTATCAGCACTGAAAGGTGCAGACCCTCACTTTTACACATTTGAAATAAAACTTATCCCCTATTGCTCAAAAAACATGAACTGGCAAAAAATATAGAAATGAAGCATATATCTCACTTGATAGCCGCTTTCAAAAATGATGAGCAACCCTCCTCACGTATTTTGGCAGCCCCAAGAGCTTCCGAAAGTTGCTGCATATCATCATCATCTGCTAGGTCCAAATTTTGTGGCATAGACATCCGAGGAAACCTCTGGTATATTTGCCTGATACGATCTGAAAATAGTCTAATAGACTCATAATCTATGTAAGATAAAACTAAATTATTACATTATGGCATTACATAATTAAGGTTTCAGGAGCATGTGGTCAAACTCTAAAGCTTCCCTCATCATTAGATGATAGTAACGTAGAGTCATATATATATATATATATATATATATTTTGGATTGGAAAAACTGAGCTTTTATTAAAAGAAAAGGTACGAGGCATAACCAGTGCCGAACCGAAATTTACAATAACTAATAGTCTAGAATCATTCTTGGATTAGCTAGCCAATCTTAACTGGAAAATTAGAATACGCCGCCAGGTCAAATTTGAAACATAATCCATTGTCATATTTGAAATTCTAATCCCTGGCATAATAATTTGGAAAGTGAATTATTTCTCCTGCTTTCCTTCATCTGTCGTTAATATCTTATGTTAGATCCGCCATAAGAAACCCCCTCTTTAGGTGAAGCTTATTAGGAGCGGGGTCACTATCATTAGCCATATTTTGGTTGTAGGTTCTGGTAAAATCTAATCCATTTTGCTTCTTAGAGCTCCTTGATTTTACTTCTTAGCTAGCACACTTACGTTAACACAGAAATTATGTTTGCAAATATTTCCCAGATTCTGCAGGGACTATAATCATATATTTATCAAGTTAACTGGAATCATACAACTTTGTGAATAAAGAATTTACTACTTAGACATTTTAACTGATGTTCAATTCTATATTGATCAGACCTAATGATGAGCATCTAGGTGAAGCTATTATTGAAGCTAGAAATGATGAGTATTCATATGGGAGTACACAATAGCTGCAATGTCAATTTAAAATAGATAAACAAAATAAAATCCAAAAATACAAGTAGGATAGCACAAAACGGTGTCCTCTTCTCTATGCAAAAATATTGATGAAAATAACAAGTGTCAGGGTTGAAAACACTAAGAACTCAAAGGGGATGGACTGACCAAGAATGTCGTTGTCATAAGAAAATTTCCCTTTAACCAGTGTTTCCACAAACAATACAGCAAGCTCTGTCCCACATGTTACCTGAATTGAATATGTAAGAAAATTAGATTACTTCACCAGTATTCATTTTTTGCCAAATAAACGTAGAGAAGTCTGAAATTTCCAAAATAATTTAGACTTGACTTGTTGATTATGGCACATTAAGACGCTAAACAGTGCAGCATTGAAGACTATTCATCAGAGCTGCTCACAATACAAAGTGAGCACTAGTCTATGTGCCCACCATTAATGTGTTGCTCATCAACAGGGAAGTCAATTTCAAATCACTAGAATCACGAAAAAATATGATATTCACATATTAGAGGTAGGCACATCAAGACGAGGGCACAATGGGTACGGGAGCATTTCCAACTATTCAACATGTAAAAATTATAGTCCTGCGTCAAGATGATTATTCACCAAACAGTTTTGATACAATTTTATATGATAGGTATCTAAAAGGGATTGGCAAAGACATGCAATTTAAAATTAAGTAGGACTATGAAAATGCATCATGTTGTTCCGTAAGGTCTTGAACTCGATAAAGTTGGACATATGCTGCAAAATAACATCACAGTGACAAAAGTCTAACCTGTTCATTCTCTAATTGTGTGCAAGCACCTGAGTGTAGAATATCCAGAGCTTCAGGATACCTATTGGCAGAAACATATCTTCAACCAATTAAAAGAAACAATGTATTAGGGATAAATTAAATAAATAAAAAGTTTAAACTTAGGCAGAACTCAACTGTAAATACTCAAAAACTAAAACCACAAACACCTAGACACGCCATAGCAGTTGTTTTCTCCTGTAGAGATATAAATGGAATTAAAACATACATACCTTACACCATAAGATTTATACATTTGCTGAGCACCATAGTAGTTCCCATCCTCCACAACTTTGTTAATCTTCTCAATGTTCTGCAATGGAGAGTTGAGAAATATAAAACCGAAACGAAATTAACAAACAATTATAAGATTCTTAAAATATTAATTGTAAAGAGAAGAGAGTTGAACGAGAATGAAGAATCATACACAAGTATAGATGTATAGAGACTAAAGGGGAATAATCAAGAACACGCTACCTCTTGAGCGGGTGCTAGTGTTACCCGCTTGGCCCTCTCCCGGGACATGGATCTTCTTAGTGATTTAGAGAGAGAGAGAGAGCTGATATCGCAGTCCGATTTCAGCAAGTTAATGAGAAAACCTTTCGACTACGGAAGAATGAGAATTGGAGAACCGACAATAGAATTGGGGTTTCCAACTATGTGGAATCCTGAGGGCACATTCGAAAATGTGTAAACCACGGGGGGTATTGCTGCAATTTACGTATTAACGTCTACGTTTTCAATCAAGTGAACAGCAATTACATCGTTTGTATAAGTAAAATTTGCGCAATTTTTTTATTTGAATTTTTTACACTAATTTATATATTATTATATAAAATATTAATTTATATATACATTCACGTATTTTTACACATATTCACCTATATATTAATACTTTAGTTTAAAAAAAAATTAAGAAATTTAAAATCTCAAGGTGTAAATTCTCTAGAAATGAATGGAGTATTATCTATCTTACACTCCTAGATGTCAAAATGACCCCTCCCACAATTGTCTTACTTTGATTTATTCCTATTGGATCAAACCTATCACGCTCTATCTTGAGAATGAGGTAGGACAACCCAGACATCATGCCCATCCTCATATAGCTTCTTTATTGTCACCAAAGATGGTAGCTCTTTGAGGTTTAATTTTGATTTTTCGAAAACAGATTGGAGAGAAAGTTGTGAAAAAATTATATTGAAATTAGTGCATGGCAATTGGTGCACCCAATACACACTCTAATTTAAATTTAAAAATAGAAGATCGAATAAATCTTAAAAGATAAATTATGAGTTGAATTCTCATTAATCTTAAACTTTTCAATATAAATAACTTCATCATCAAGTGAGTGCACCCTCGTTGTTCTATTAGCATGCCATACGTGGCCCAAGCTTGACAAATGTCACCTTTCTTCTTCTAGTCATAATATGAGGCGCAAAAATTGGAAATGTATTGTTCCAACAATTTTTACCACAAAATTTGCTTTAAAAGTATTAATTATTTTTTACGATAAAGCCAGTTGGGCAGATTCTGCCTACGGCAGAATTTAAAAATATATATTAATAAAATAAATAAATGTTAATTACAATTTTACCATTTATTCTCCCACTACTAATTATCATTAACCACTCCTCATTTAATGCAACATGCTCCTCAATTAATGCAACATGCATGCGGCGGTTATCCCAATAACACATTACACACGCAAATCACTTTCTAATTTCATTTATTTTACACCATTTTTTAATGGAATTATATAATCAGAAATAATAATAAAAAATTAGCAATTAAGGCTACATGAAAATAAAAACTTTAATACTTTTAAGAAGTCTTTTTTCATTCTAAGAAGTTTTTTTCATTCTTTGTTAGGATATATGTGTTATATGTTTTGATGATATAATAAACCAATCAGTTTGTAATAGGACCAGCTGAAACATGTTAGTCAGCTGATGAGTAGTTAGGATTAGATAGGTTCGAGTAAGGGGGAATCTACCTTGCTGCCTAGAAGATCCGAAGCTATCATAGAGAAGAAGACCAGCTGAGACCTAGAGGACTTAGCCAATTTCAGAAGACAGAAGATTTTAGCAGCTGACACTGAAGTATCGAGAGCAGATCATCAGAGAAGTTAACATCAGCTGATATCAGAAGAGACAGATCAGCGGATCAGCTAAGAGCACGTCGCAGACAAGACAAAGACCATGGATAAAAAACATATTCAGACGAAGTCAAGAAGACCAGCTGAGGTGCACACCAGCAGACCTGCATATCAGCTGAGGTCCAAGTATCAGCAGACTGGTACACCAGCTGAGGAGACAGATCAGCTGAGGTCTTGTGCTCGGCCCAGATTCTTCGGAATCATTTTAAGGGTTGACTTGCGACATAAAAGGAGGATTCCCAGAATAGAAGATCAATCAATCAAAGGGACAAACTTGATTGATTGTAGATCGTGAAGATTGACGGGAATCAAGATGGAGATTCAATCAAATCACAATGATTGATTTAACACGAGATTATAGGATCTCAGATTTCTAGTCCATCCCAACGGCTAGTTATTTGACCCTATAAATTAGAGTAACAGTGATAATTTCAGTATCGGATTTACACGCATATTTAGCTAGCCGAAACTCTGTCAGAATTATCACTTGCACTCAAAACCACATTCATACTTATTATTTGTAAAAGCTTTGTAGAAGCTGTGAGAAGTCAATTGCGATTGTAGCATTGACAATTTGTAAGAGAGTAGTACTCTCGAAGTGTGTAAGTGAGTAAGTGAGTAAGTTAGTGGAGAGCCCCTCAACTCCCAGTTGGATTGAGGAGAGTGGATGTAGGACAGTTGGTCCGAACCACTATAAATCCCTTGTGTCTCGTCTTATTTCTTTCTGTTCTTAAACTCGTGCACATCACCTAAAATCGATTTTCATTAAAAACGTTTCCGCACAATTCACAGCGCACATCTTTCAAATTTAGACTTCCTCAGTAGTCTGCTGGTTTTCTGATTAACCAAAATAATTTGAAAAAGATTTTTGAATCCTTTACAAGTCTATTCAACCCCCCCTTCTAGACTTGTTCAAAGGTATTCTTCCTTAAAACCTGCCTTTGGGACCAACAAGTGGTATCAGAGCCGTGTGTCCAAAAGACCACAGCCTGAGAAAGCTTTTGGTGGTCACCTGGACAGATCTCTGAAAATCTATTTTTAGAAAATTGTGTGTGCTTTTTATCTAATCACTTGCAGATATGTCTTCCTACAAAAAGAGTGGACCCAAGACGAGGAAGTTGCCAGAGTTCTCCATAGAAGATTATGATTACTGGAAATTCAGAATGGAGAATCACCTTGGAGCCATTCATGATCGAATGCTAGATGTTCTAGAGGAAGGGCCAATCAAGTTTTTCTGGGAAGGAGTAAGTGATGGCAAGACTCCAGAAGCTGAGATCAGCGAAAGAAGGAAGACAGAGAAGAAGAAGAGTGAATTAAACGATGTTGAAAGGAAACTCTTCAACTTAGATCAAGTGGCCAGAACAGAAATCATCGAGACTCTCTCCAAAGAATATATAGAGAAAATCAAGACGTGCAAAACCGCTAAGGAGATGTGGGAGAAACTCTCCTTGATGTGTGAAGGGACAGATCAAATCAAAGAGAACAAGCTTCAAGCCGTTCTACATACCTTTGACACATTTAAAATGAAAGCTGATGAAACCATTGATCAGCTGGATATGAGGTTGACAAACATACTGAATAAAGCAAGCTCCTTAGGAAAGGATTACTCGGAGAAAGAGATTGATAACAAAATTTTGAGATCTCTTACTTCAAGATGGAGAGTGAAGGTGACTGTAATTAAAGAGACAAAGAATCTATCTGAGATGAGTCATCATACACTGCTATCTCATCTGAAGGCACATGAGTTAGATATCCAAGAAGAAGATTAAGAAGATGAGACTCCAACTTCATCAGCCACAAAGAATGTTGCTTTCTCTGCTGCAACTGATAGTCAAGAGAAGTCCTCTACTCCAGAGGACATGAGCTTAAAGGAACAACTTGCTTTGCTGACCAAGAAGTTTGACAAGATGTCAAACAAGTTCCAGAAATATAGATCCCATTGGAAGAAGAATAAGAGTGATTCTTCCAGAAGATATCAGAAGTCATCTGATGCCAGAAGACCATCAGATGAACAGGAGACCAGATACAAGTCTCCAGAGAGAAGGAGGGAACCAAGTCCCAGAAGAGAAGGAGATAGTGTTTGTTTCACTTGCAACAAGCCAGGACATCTCAGTTATGATTGTCCTCAGCTTACCCCAAGGGAGAGAGAAGAGAAGAGGATCAAGAGAGATCGCAGGTTCGCTGATAAGAGAGCTCTGCTGGCAGAGGAGGAGAAGCAGGATATCAGCTCATCCTCATCCTCATCTGATTTTGAATCAGAGGATGATATCTGCCTCATGGCTAAGGTAGAAGAGGTAAATTCTCCTACCCCCTCTGTTAGCTCATCTTGCTCCTCTACCTATTCTATGGAGTCAGATATACACAAGTTGTTATCTGATCTCCAATCCTCCTTAAAAGTTTGTTCTAAGCTGGAAGAGGAGAACACTAATCTGAAAGCTAAAATTCTAAGCTTGAGACAGGATCTGGAAAATGCTAGACTACCAGTGATATCCTATGACTCACAAGCTAACAAGTCTGCTGACTTAATAGCAAAATGTGAGGAACAGGAGAAGCTGATAGAAAAGCTACTTTCTGAGAATACTGTTTTGTGTGAAGAACATAATCGGCTGACAGCTAAGTTCGATGAACTCTTCAAGCAGAATGAACTGACAATCAAAAATTCACAGCAGCTTCAGCTGAAAGTGGACCATCTGACTAAGGCAAAGAATGCTGTGTCTGAAATAGCTGAGTCCTCACGAACTGTGAATGACAAAAGGGGTCTTGGTTATCCCAAACCCAAACCACAAAAGAAGAAGAAAGGTGACAGTGGATTAATTAGGGATCCTCGAAAGGGTAAAGGGCCAGCTGAGCCTGCATCTGGATCAGAAGGGCAAAAGAGCAGAGGGACAGAAAAGGTCCCAGCTGGACAGAAGAGCTCCAAAGCTCAGAAGTCTGCTGGTGATCACAAGGTTTCAACAGAGAAGAAGAGTACTAAAACTCAGAAGCCTGCTGACAACCAACATAAGTACAAAGCTCAGAAGCCCCGAGACCAGAAGAGGAATCCAAGTCATAGCTCAGCTAAGACAAGGAGACCTCAGTAGAATCAGCAGAGGAATGATAAGCCTGGGTCATCTCAGCAGAGTAAACCTAAGCGAAACAGACCTCAGCCCTGGGTTACTTTTAATGTAACCAAAGTAGGCAAGCCTTCACCGGCTAAGCTATATGAGTCATTCGGAGGCTCAAGCCGAAATTATCCTTTTGAGTAGCCCACCTACAAACCTGTTGTTATTACTCATCGCCCCAGAAAAGATCCTCTGAGGGAGATGATTTTTGTGGACAAATATGGTATAAGGTTGAGATCTCCTAAACCTCATAAGGATGATCTCTACCTGTGGATCCAAAAAGTCGATACTAACCAATCAGGAACCAAAGATAGGGTACCTAAAGCCTGAGTTTTAATTTCAGGTAAACTCTAGCCCTATAGAAAGAGGAGAAGCCAAGGGCCATGTCTGGTACATTGATAGCGGTTGCTCGAAGCACATGACCTTTGAGAAGCATCTTCTCCAGGACTTTGTAACGCTTGATGGGCCTAGAGTTGTGTGCGGTGACAACAATTTTGGAGTCACCAGAGGAGTAGGCACCTTGCTGATCAAAGGAACAAGAGTTGAAGAAGTCTACTATGTAGAAGGGCTCATGCACAATCTTCTGTCTGTATCCCAATTCTGTGACAAGGGATATTCAGTAAGATTCTCTAAGAACTCTTGTCTTGTTATTAATGATTTAAATGAGCAGGTGCTACTAATTGGCCTCAAAAGATATAATATGTATCTTGCAGATTTTGCAAGTTGTCCAGCTGACTCATGTTTGGTTGCTAAAAGCTCATCAGAGATCAGCTGGCTCTGGCACAAAAGACTAGGTCATCTGAACTTCAAGACTCTTAACAAGGTTGCAAGGAAGGGTCTAATCAGAGGTCTACCAAATGAGGTGTTTGCATCTGAGCAGAAGTGTGATGCCTGTCAGAAAGGAAAGCAAACTAAAGCCTCATTCAAAGACGTGCAGAGTACTTCAACAACAAAAGCACTCCAGCTGCTTCATATGGACTTGTTTGGACCTGTCTCACCTCTTAGTTTCAGTGGAAGGAAGTACACACTGGTGATTGTTGATGACTATACAAGATTCACTTGGGTAGTGTTCTTGTTCAAAAAGAATGAGACTATGGTCAAGATGTTGGAGTTGTTCAAGAGGATTTAGAAGGAGCTGGACCTCAGCATAGTCAGAATCAGAAGTGATAAAGGTACTGAGTTTCTTAACTCTGTTGTTTCTGACTATTGCAGGGATAATGGTATTCAGCATGAGACATCAGCTGCCAGAACACCTCAGCAGAATGGGTTAGCTGAGAGGAGGAACAGAACCCTCAAGGAGGCAGCAAGGACTATGTTAGCTGAATATCAGACTCCTCAAAGGTTTTGGGCAGAAGCCATCAATACTGTATGCTTCATCCAAAATAGGTGTCTACCAGTCAAGAGACATGGGAAGACTCCTTATGAAATGTACAAGGGTAAAACTCCTAACCTTTCCTCTGTCCATATTTTTGGGTGTAGGTGTTTCATCCATGACAATGGAAAGACTAAGTTAAAGACTTTTGATGCTAAAGTTGCTGAAGGAATATTCTTAGGATATTCTGGAAGTAGCAAAGCCTATAGAGTCTTTAATAAAGTCTCTCTCTGTGTGGAGGAGACACCCCATGTTGTATTTGATGAATCTATTCATGAGTACAGCAAGGAGAAGCTAGCAGAAGAGGTGGATCAGCTGAATATGTCAGACAAGCCAGATCTGATTAAGGTAGTGGTACCTAGGATAGAATCAGATTCAGATGATGAGCCCAAATCAGCTGATAAGCCCTCATCAGCACAAGATGATGGCATATTGACTCCTGACACTAACCAAGGGGGAATATCAGACAAGACCCAAGAGGAGCAGACTATGGCACCTCAAAGGGGCAAGAAGAAGGTGTCTGACTTCCCAGCTGAACAGATTCTAGGAGATCCAAGTGTAGGTGTTCAGACCAGAAGAAAGCTAAACTTGGGTGCTCAATTCAGCTGTTATGTGTCTCTGATAGAACCCAAGAATATCCATGAAGCTCTTGAAGATCCAAACTGGATTGTAGCTATGCAAGAGGAGCTAAACCAGTTTGCAAGACAAAAAGTTTGGACTCTAGTTGAGAGACCCAAACATCAGAAGGTCATAGGCACTAAGTGGGTCTTTAAGAACAAAAAGGATGAAAATGATGTGGTGGTAAGAAACAAGGCAAGGCTAGTAGCTCAGGGGTATTCACAATCAGAGGGGATTGACTATGATGAGACATTTGCTCCTGTGGCAAGACTAGAAGCCATCCGATTGTTTCTTGCCTATGCTGTTTTCAAAGGGTTCAAGGTATATCAGATGGATGTCAAGTCAGATTTTCTGAATGGAATCCTGGCAGAAGAGGTCTATGTGGAACAGCCACCAGGATTTGAGATTGGGAACAAGGTTTATAGGTTGCAGAAGGCTTTATATGGACTAAAGCAGGCACCTAGAGCTTGGTATGATACTCTATCACAATTCCTACTGAATAGTGGATTCAGCAAAGGAAAGATAGACAAAACCTTGTTCAGAAAAGAAGATGGAGATGATATCCTCTTAGTGCAGATCTATGTGGATGATATCATCTTCGGCTCTCCCAACAAGCAGATGTGTGATCAGTTTAGCAAGCTGATGACCAGCAAATTTGAAATGTCCATGATGGGGGAGATGACTTACTTCCTTGGACTGCAGGTGAAGCAAATGTCCAATGGAACTTTCATTAGCCAAGCTAAGTATGCCAAGAATCTAATAGAAAAGTTTGGAGTCAGTAGCAGCAGAGAAGCTAAGATTCCAATGATGGCAAACTTCAGCATGGATCCAGATGAGGCTGGTGAGAAAGTGGATCAGACACAATATAGAGGACTTATTGGTTCTCTGCTGTATCTCACTGCCAGCAGACCTGATATCAGCTTTGCGGTAGGGGTATGTGCAAGGTTTTAGGCAAATCCTAAGAAATCTCATCTGGAAGCAGCAAAGAGGATTGTTAAGTATTTGAAGGGTACTTACAATCTAAGCCTCTGGTATCCAGCTGATGATAACTTTCAGCTGAGTGGGTATTCAGACTCTGACTATGGAGGGTGCAAGATTGATAGGAAATCAACCTCTGACACATGTCAGTTTCTGGGAAGTAAGCTGATATCTTGGTTTTCCAAGAAACAGACTTCAGTAGCTACTTCCACAACAGAGGCAGAGTACATGGCTGCTGGTAGTTGCTGTTCTCAGCTGCTCTGGATCAGACAACAGCTGAGGGACTACCATGTGATCACAGAAGAGATACCCATCTTCTGTGATAGCACAAGTGCAATAGCCATTACTCAGAATCTTGTTCTCCATACCAGATGTAAGCATGTGGACATAAGACATCATTTTCTTCGAGATCATGCTGAGAAGGGAGATATCAGGATGGAGAAGATTCATACGGAGAAGCAGAGAGCAGATGTGCTTACCAAACCTTTAGCAGAGGTAAGATTCAGAGAATTAGTAGTCGAGTTAGGAATGATAGATGGAGGTGCAGTTCTTTAGAAAGAAAGTTTTTGGGTAAATGGGTAGTCAGCTGGTATCCAGCTGAGGACTATTCTGCTGAAGTAATCAGCTGATCTTCTCATCAGCTGATCTGGTATGTCTTCTTATTCTTTTCTTTCTTTTCTCTATCTTGTTATGTCTAACTTGATACAGGGATAAGTTATGAAAGTCAGACAAGACAACTTGCTTCAGCTGGTCCATGTTAGCTGACTATATAGACCCAGATGAGCAGAGAAGATTTTCATGAAGATCACTCTTATCAGCTGACTTTGCCACTTCGGCTTCTGGATAAGTATTTCTATTTTTCTTCATGTCGGTTTTAAAATTTCTTTTTGATATAAAATCTTTTCAAAAATTAATAAATCCCATATTTCTAAACATAATTTTAGAAAATTGGCAATCAAATCTTTTCTCTTACGAAAATTCGGGGATTTATTACCTTTTTTCAAAATAAGGTGTCAGTTGTAATTAATTTCTCACCGCCTAAAATTTCTCAAAAAACTTTTTCATCATTACCTTTTTCAAAAAGGCGAATCTTTTGGCGGTCAAAACCTTTCGAAACACTGACACCTACGCATCACCTCCAAAATTCTCAAAGGTTATCTAATCTGGACCTTTGATTTGTGTGATGCAAAATACAAATCTACGATCAAAATTGATCGGTTTTAATTTTGGAAAAACTGCTCATATCTTTCGATTCATATATATACCCCTTTAACTTCTTTCTGAAAACCTTCTGCTCCTAAATCTTTCTTCTCTTAGTATTCCTGCATATTATTCTCTGTGCACTTAATCTCTGTTTTGAAGGTATGGCATCCAAAGCTATGCAAAAGATGTTCAAGGAGAAGATGTACGCAGAGATGTGTGTCGATTACGACACGACTAGGGTTCCAGAAATTCGAAAAATCCTAAACCTTCTTCAACATCACAATCTCCGAACCTTTATCTCCATGACCCCCCCTGACCATAAAACCCTAAACTTTTACGCCTTTCAATTCCTTCTCAAGGCCCAGTTCAGTTCAAACTCCATAGGCTCCTTGGTTGATGGAAAAGCTGTTGTTATTTCCAAGGATGCGGTTGCTGATCTCTTTGGCTTATCCTCCACTGGTGTTCTACCACATAAATACAAGGAAGCCGACTACCTGGATACCTTCAAGTTAATGGCCAGGAAGAGTCATAGGGATACCACTACGAATCTGAAGAAGTCCATGTTGAGGAGACGATTCCAGTTTTTGATGGATGTGGTGACCAAGGTCATCTTGGCAGAACAGGGGAGTTTGGACGCCATTACCAAACTTCGCCTGAGCGTGGCCCGCACGATTCTTGACGGGGTTCGAGCAGACTGGGTGAGTCTGCTATGGTTCCGCTTGGAACAGGAGTCCAAAAGATATGTTGCCAAGGAAGTGGGTGGACAACAGGTTTACAGCTTCAAGTCGAAGTGCTCCATGGCTACCAAGATTACTATAATCTTGATCATCTGCTGCCCCAACACAAGTGAGATGAAGATTGGGTTGTTGAGTACAACCACACCAAGTTTCTGAGGGGAAGTAACTTGGATGTCATTGGGCCAGCTGACTCAGATTCCAGAGCTGATCCAGTAGCTGCTGCCCCTGGTCCTTCTGCTGGTCATGGAAAGAAGCAGAAGAGGAAGGCTTCAAAGCCTGCTGGAGGGGGAAGAAAGAAGAAATCCAATAAAGAAACCACTCCTGTTCAAAGGAAACTCTCCTTTGATTCTGACGCAGATGATGATACTGTTGTGTTGAGCAGTCTGAAGAAGAAGAAATCTTCAGCAGAGAGGGCTACTCTGCTGGTTGATGAGCCTTCTGATGATGAAGAAGAGCAGGTCGTGGAGGAATCAGCTGAGAAAGATGATTCATATGAGGATTCTGCCTCTGGCTCTGATGGAGAGGAAGAAGAGTCAGAAGAGAGGGAATCAGCTGAGCCTTCAGTAGCTGAGACAGAGGTTCTCCATTCCTCTGAAGATGCACCATCTGCGGATACACCTTTAGCTGCCTCACCCATCAGGTCAGCTTCACCTTCTCCCTTATCTGATCCTTCCCAACACTTTTCCCCTTCATCTTCACAAATCCCAGCTGGCAATGAACCAGAGGAGATAGCTACCTCTGGTGAGCCTTCAGCTATTCCCATACCCTCTCACCCTGAACCCATCAATCTTGAAAACCCCAACTCCCCCACAGAAATGGCCAAACAAGCACGCCTATCTCACCATCGTTCAAAAGGGCCTCTTGAACGAGGGATGATCATAACCGCCCTAGCCCACATATCCCTTTACATCCCAGAACTCAACCCCTACCCAGCCTATCAAGACATTCTTGCTGATGGTCTTGCCTGGGCACAAGCAAGAGAAGGGTCAGTTACCTTCTTTCTGGAACTGATAAAGGAGATGGGGGAAGCTGCATTTACTGAGTGGGAAGAAATCTTGATGGATGCCTTGGAGGTTAAGGCACCATCTCAGCTGACATCCCCTGAAGGGTTGAGGAAGGTTGCCTGTGCTTTATTGCTCAAGGATGGGGTTGCGCTGGATTGCCCAGATATAGCTGAGTCTGAGTTCATCCCTCCGGCAGCAAACTTTGAGATCACTCCAGCTGATCAGGTAACCCCTACAATCTTAGGTCAGCTTAAAGATTATTTTGATGGTCACATCAGGGAGGTCAAAGCCACTCTGTTGGCTGCCAAGTCTGCTGCCCCCTCCCTGATTGAAAAACACGTTCATCAAGTGCTGCTGGATCATTGAAATAAGCTGAAAGAAGCTATGGAGGACAGTTTATATGCCACCAGGATAGAGTTTTTCAACACTCTACAAAATTTCAAGATGACTACAAGGGCATTTACTGATGATGCCTCGGCTACCCTCTCTGCTGAATCTGAGAGATTCGGACTGGTCTCTGAAAGGTTGGAAGGTCAAATTGCTGAATGCAAAAACGGTCAGGAGGACCTGAAAGCCATTGTGGATAATCTTCCTACTTCTCTACCCTCTACTTCGATGATTGATGATATCAAAAAGAGGGAAGAGAAGAACTCAACTGCTATTGCTGCTCTGCAATCTGAGATGGCCTCTCTGAGAGCTCTACTGGTAGACAATCATGGTGTTCTATCTGCTAGAGTAGAAAATGTTGAAGATTACATCAACACCAGAAAGATTGCAGCCCAGAAGACTCAGGAGCTGAGAGATCAGAAGATAGCTGAGGCCCTGCAGAGGCAAGAAGTGGTTGCGGAAGAAGGAGAGAAAAGGAAGATGATTATGAATGCTGAACTGGATGAGAAGCTGGCTAAGGAGTTGCAGCTAGCTGAAAAGGAGACTCCAGAAGAGAGGAGGAAGAGGCAAGAAAGGGAAATGAATGATGAAGTGGAGAGACGCTACCAGAGGAAGCTGAAGAAGCAAGGGAAGGCAGTCTCTCAGGGTAGCAGGACTAGAAGTGGAAAATACATTCGAGATCCAAATGAGCCTTTGGTTGACGGACCAATTGATATGTTCTACAATCAATTGTCTGATGAGCTGGTGCATCTTTGGAAAACCATAAAGGCTAAGACCATGATCCACTTCTATGTTCTCAGAGGAGAAGATACCCGAGGAGAAAGAGAGAATAATGTTGAGTTCAGAAACTGGTTGAAGGAGACCTTTCCAAGATTCTTCAAAGCTATTTCAGTTGAGATGCTTAAGCTGGATGTTCAGCCGGAGTTGCCAGAGATAGAGTACCTCCCAACTCCAACTGATGAGAGTGGGAAGATATACTGGGTGGAAATCAGGAAGCATTGGTTGCAGATTACACAACTCTTTCCACAACTCTCTGACAATTCTCTGCCAGCTCTGAGGGAGATAGAGAAGAGATTCCTTGACTGGTTGCAAATTCCTCTCAACAGCAGAAGACCTCTCCTCATGTAATAGTCCAGCTGAGTCAGCTGAGGATTAGGTACTTTCTTTCTGATTGTACTCTCTCTTTTGATTTAATAAAGCTTTATGATTCCAGACAACTTCTTGTTGTCAGCTGCATTTTTATTCTGTCTAAAGATCTTATTTAAAGATCTTCTTTTCTGTCCTATGATGATCTTAATTTTGATTGAATATGCTTATCTGTTGAGATCAGCTGAGTTGGTTTTGATATCATCAAAAAGGGGAAACTTGTTAGGATATCTGTGTTAGATGTTTTGATGATATAATAAACCAATCAGTTTGTAATAGGACCAGCTGAAACATGTTAGTCAGCTGATGAGTAGTTAGGATTAGATAGGTTCGAGTAAGGGGGAATCTACCTTGCTGCCTAGAAGATCCGAAGCTATCATAGAAAAGAAGACCAGCTGAGACCTTGAGGACTTAGCCAATTTCAGAGGACAGAAGATTTTAGCAGCTGACACTGGAGTATCGAGAGCAGATCATCACAGAAGTTAACATCAGCTGATATCAGAAGAGACAGATCAGCTGACATCAGAAGATCAACTGATCAGCTGAGAGCACGTCGCAGACAAGACAAAGACCATGGATAAAAGACATATTCAGACGAAGTCAAGAAGACCAGCTGAGGTGCACACCAGCAGACCTGCACATCAGCTGAGGTCCAAGTATCAGCAAAATGGTACACCAGCTGAGGAGACAGATCAGCTGAGGTCTTGTGCTCGGCCCAGATTCTTCGGAATCATTTTAAGGGTTGACTTGCGACATAAAAGGAGGATTCCCAGAATAGAAGATCAATCAATCAAGGGGACAAACTTGATTGATTGTAGATCGCGAAGATTGACGGGAATCAAGATGGAGATTCAATCAAATCACAATGATTGATTGAATACGAGATTATAGGATCTCAGATTTCTAGTCCATCCCAACGGCTAGTTATTTGACCCTATAAATTAGAGTAACAGTGATAATTTCAGTATCGGATTTACACGCATATTAAGCTAGTCGGAACTCTGTCAGAATTATCACTTGCACTCAAAACCCCATTCATACTTATTATTTGTAAAAGCTTTGTAGAAGCTGTGAGAAGTCAATTGCGATTGTAGCATTGACAATTTGTAAGAGAGTAGTACTCTCGAAGTGTGTAAGTGAGTAAGTTAGTGGAGAGCCCCTCAACTCCAAGTTGGATTGAGGAGAGTGGATGTAGGACAGTTGGTCCGAACCACTATAAATCCCTTGCCTCTCGTCTTATTTCTTTCTGTTCTTAAACTTGTGCACATCACCTAAAACCGATTTTCATTAAAAACATTTCCGCACAATTCACAGCGCATAGTCTGCTGGTTTTCTGATTAACCAAAATAATTTGAAAAAGATTTTTGAATCCTTACAAGTCTATTCAACCCCCCCTTCTAGACTTGTTCAAAGGTATTCTTCCCTAAAACCTGCCTTTGGGACCAACATTCTTTATACTTTTAAAATTATTTAATTCAAAAACAAATTCCTTGCAGTTATTTATTCTTCGTCACATTATTATTATACTCTTAAACTAATTGAATACAAAAATTAATTTCTTGCTATTCTTTTCTATCATTACACAATTAAAATAATTTGATTTAAAAATAATTGTCTTGCTATAATTTTTCCTTCTCCACGTAAGTATTTATACATATATTTTATTCTTATATTTTACAATCATTTATACATTTAAATATTATTTTATAAAAATTATTTTCACAATATTTACATATTCAATCATAACTTTTTAGATTTCAAATTATACTCAATATTATTATTTTTTATCATTAAGATATTTTTTTATATATGGTACTAGAACATAACCTAATAGTATGTAATACTAGACTGAATAGTTCCTAATACCATCCTTACAAAACAGTTATACTATTACGATCCCAACATCAATACTTGTAAATAGAATCACTAAATCACTAATCCAATTGATAATCACACACCATCATGAATAATTTATATATCTTTGTAATATATCTTAAGAATAATAATAATAATGATGATGTATAAGTGATATTTATATTGTTTAAGTGTTTCACACTATGAATAATAAGTGTTTAAGGAAATAACATAATAGTATTACTCTTTTGTGAGGATGATACTAGAAAATAACCTAATAGTATGTAATACTAGACTGAATAGTTCCTAATACCATCCTCACAAAACAGTTATACTATTAGGATCCCAACATCAATAATTTTTTTTAATTAATTAGAATATGTTCATTAATTTTTTTGTATTTTTTTAAATAAAAAAAAATATGTTCATTAATTTTTTTAATTTTTTTTCTATTATAAAAATATAATTAATGATACGATCTATACATTATATATATTCATTTTTAAATACCTCTTTTAATATACAATATGTAAGTTATATTTAATGATGATAGTAAAATTATTTATTAAACAATTTCTAATGATGATAGTAAAATTATTAATAGCTCTAGAAATATAATGATGATAGTAAAATTCAATTATAAAATATAGGTGCATTAAAAAATATAAAATTCAATTAATATTTTTAAAGGATGACTACGAAAATTCAATTATATTTCTTATTAAAATTCGAATCTGATGGTTGAATATACTTGAATAAAATATTTTGTAATGAAATATAATTTAAATATAATTATATTTCTTATTAAATTTGAATAAAATAATTATAAAATATTTAGTTTGAATAATATTATATTTTGAAATATAATTATATTTCTTGAAATATTTTATTCTTATAATTTCAAAATTAATTATATTTTTATTCTTATAATATAATTAAATTTTTATTCTTATAATATAATTAACATATAATTAAATTTAAATTTTTAGAAGTTAATTAGAGATAAACTCAATTTAATTTTGAATGATCAAGTTATTTTAGCGTGATTTCAGCAACTTTTACATTTTTTTTAAAAACAGATTTCCTTGTATATAGCATAAAATCTTGTTTACTTTGTTGTGTGATTGAAATATCTCTCATTATAATCACGTAAAATAAAATAATCACCAATCAATTTTTCCTAAATTTTCTCTTTAAATGGTAGTATATTTTTTCCAAATTAATATACTTTAACATAGTTCAAATTTTCTAAATAAATTGATCGAATAAATTTAATTTTGAATGACCAAGTTATTTTAGCGTGATTTCAGCAACTTTTACATTTTTTTTAAAACAGATTTCCTTGTATATAGCATAAAATCTTGTTTACTTTGTTGTGTGATTGAAATATCTGTCATTATAATCACGGAAAATAAAATAATCACCAATCAATTTTTCCTAAATTTTCTCTTTAAATGGTGGTATATTTTTTCCAAATTAATATACTTTAACATAGTTCAAATTTTCTAAATAAATTGATCAAATAAATTTAATTTTGCAAGACCAAGTTATTTTAGCGTGATTTCAGCAACTTTTACATTTTTTTTAAAACAGATTTCCTTGTATATAGCATAAAATCTTGTTTATTTTGTTGTTTGATTGAAATATCTCTCATTATAATCACGGAAAATAAAATAATCACCAATCAATTTTTCCTAAATTTTCTCTCTAAATGGTAGTATATTTTTTCCAAATTAATATACTTTAACATAGTTCAAATTTTCTAAATAAATTGATCGAATATTTACTCTAATTTTTTTAAACTTATTTCCTTGTATATAGCATAAAATCTTGGTTAATTATTTTACATAATAATATTCAAAATATATAATTTCAAAACCCGAATCTGCGTAATTCAAATTTGAAACCATAAATTGAAAATTGAAATGAGATTTAAGTCACTCCATGTTATTATTAGAAATTACAAAGGTAATTGATTGGAGAGAGAGAAAAAAAGAATAATTTGAAATTTAAAAAGTTATAATTGAATATGTGAAAATAATTTTTATAAAATAATATTTAAATTTATAAATGATTGTAGAATATAAGAATAAAATATATGTATAAATAATTACGTGGAGAAGGAAAAAATTATAGCAAGAAAATTATTTTTAAATCATATTATTTTAAGAGTGTGATGATAGAAAAGAATAGCAAGAAATTAATTTTTGTATTAAATTATTTTAAGAGTATAATAATTATGTGACGAAGAATAAATAATTGCAAGGAATATGTTTTTGAATTAAATAATTTTAAGAGTATAAAGAATGAAAAAGGACTTCTTCAAAGTGTTAAAGTTATTATTTTCATTTAGCCGTTAATTGCTAATTATTATTTTATTATTTTTTATTATATAATTCCATTAAAAAAATTATGTAAAATAAATGAAATAAAAAAGTGGTTTGCGTGTGGACCCTTATCTAGTGTAATATGCTATTGGCATGCATGTTGCATTAATTGAGGAGTGGTTAATGATGATTAGTAGTGGGAGAATAAATGGTAAAACTGTAATTAATATTTATTTTATTTTATTAATATATTAATTTTTTAATTCTGCCCTGGGCAGATTCTGCCCATTTAGCAGCTCCATATTTTTTATTACAACTTTATTAATTTTGAAGAGTATTATTTAAAAAACATTAATTATATTATTTGAAAAATGAATTGTATATCAATTTTATCATTTACAAATTTCACAACCACATAATCGCTGAAAAAATGGTTCGACAACATTGAATTTTGCCCTTTTCTGTTGGGTCAACTTCGGTGCGGCCACTGCTGACCCATATCCATCAGGTGATATCGCTAGTTAGATAGCCAATGGGCCTTTTGTTTAATTGGGAGCCCAGGTTATTAGAACTAGCCCAAATAGTAAATACACTATCATTAAAAAAATCGGTAATTTTTTTAAAATTTTCATAAATTTTTGGCAATTTCTTTTGAATATTTTTTAATTTTCACTGTGTTTTAAAAAGATTATCGAAAAAGTAATAAAATTTTGAAAAATATTAATAAACATAAGATAGTATATTTATTCGGGTAGTGTTTTCACTGCATAGACAAGTGTCAATAACCTAGGCCTTATTTGGGCCACATATTTGAATTGTGACAATCTCTCTTTGTATTGGGCCGAAATAAAATGGCTTCTTCTCTCTCTTGAGTCTTGACCCAATTATTTTATATTTTTCTCTTTTCAAACACCATTTTTCTTTGACCAATGGCGCAGGACTGGATTTCCATCTCTTGAAATAAACAGACATTTAAGAAAAATATATACTCCCTCCATTTTAGGTCTTTTTTCAAAAGATATGGGCGCACATATTAAAAAAAAATAGAATATATGAGTATAAAATTAATTAATAAAATATAAAAAATTATTTTTTTTATGATAGGGAAAAAGAGTTGGAACGTTCCAAGAGAAAAAAAAAAAGAGTTAAAACAAAGAGGGTATAAAATAAGAATATTGCAGAATTTATTTATGAATAACTTAATTGCTTATAAGTATAAATCCAGTGACATTTAAATAATTAAGTGATAGTAAAAAAAAAAAGTGATTGGTTTTAATAAAATGTTGAAGAATAAACTTGGTTATCATCCAATAAAATAAGTAAAGTAGTGCAAATAAAAGTACAAGTGCTCTATATTTTCAAACAATAATGAAATCGTAATTAAAACTTGCAATATCACAAAAGTAGACAAAAACTTTTGAGAATTCGAATTCATGTAAACATAGTATTTTTAATCATCACTATTTTATATATATATATATACGCTATTAATCTTAAACAAACTACATACAATCATGTGTATATATTAAAAAAAATTAGCATGGTTAAAAATAATATTTTATTAGTTTTATGACTATGAATTATTTTTTAATATAAAAAAATATTAAAATATTGAAAAAGATAAGTACAAAAGTATTGGTAGAATGGTGAGAATATCAGTGTGTCTTTTTTCTTATTGTAGTGATAAATTGAGCATAATGAGTAGGCATGGCAATGATGGATATATATCAATTTGTCCAAAAGTCGAATGCAGTTTGGCAGCTTCTTACTGATTTCGTGTGAGATTGGAAATGTGGTACAATTAAATATAACTTTACAGCAATCCACCAATAATTGATAAAATCAGTACACATTTTAATTATGTCAAAATATACTGTCAACTATTGCATTTTGTGCATACTGTAGTATTTTTAGGTGCTTTATTTAAAAAATATTTTATAAGTTTCTCAAAAAATATGCTTCATTTGTTTTATTTGTCTATCTGTAAAATATATATTCATTTCTCTTTTCGATATAATTATTTATATTTTTACACTCATAAATAATAAATTTATTAAAAAATAGATCTAATTAATAATACTCATTACTTTTGTCTTTTATTGAAAATGTGTCCAATTCTCTAATCAGGCTGGAGGGAATCTAGACATAATAAATAACAAAAATAACTAATAGCATTTTAAATTGTAAAATAAAATTAATTTGCAAGAGACACCCCTTTAATTATATTTATCTACTAACATTGTAAGTGTTTGTAAATTACATTTTTTGTAAAATTTTAAAATACTTATAAAACATTAAAGTTTAAAACATGTTTAAACAAGCTGAACAAATAGGCCCTCACATTAGCCATAATCAATCATACTTATTGTCTATTGCCTTTAGCAAGTTGCATGGTTTCCTTGTGTATGTCATCCTCCAAAATATTGGTGATTGTTCTTTCAAAATATGAAACTGCACATAATTATTTGCAAGGTTTATGTAGAAAATATATCACTTTTCGAAACGGAGGAAAAAAAAATCTACGAAAAAACATAAGTTATTCACTATATATGAAGATTGATATTTAATAATGATTCAGAAATCGATCTAGATCACCGACTGACTCAATTTCCATAAAATCACATTAAACGTTTATGGTGATATTAATTATTAAGTAATAACTATATGTTATATTCTATCATTATTTTTTCCAAAACTAAATATCTATTGTGATAGAAAATATTAATTTTAAGAAGAGTTAGTTCACTGCGAGATTGTCTCGTAATATGAGACAACTAAATGAGATATGAATTGTGCATAATTATTATCACATTGATAAAAATAGATAAATAAGTAATATTTTTGCTTTTTAATAGTAGTATATTGTGTCCTTAAAAATTATTCTCTTTGATTAAAAAATTTAGGATAGAGAAACAATAATGGTGATATCATTGTCACCGAAAATTAATATTCTTGCTGCCATCAATCCTATGTAAAAGAAGTGACACCCTATTTGTCGTTGCCCAAAATATATTGTGAAATGATATCACATAATTTTTCCTAGGATAAATTAAACTGTACGTGTTAGTATGCAAGATAAAAATAAATATTTGAAAGAGAAACCTATTTTATTTGGAGTAAACTTCTTGGTATATCTTACAATTAAAATTAATACGTTTATAAAAAAAAAAATTTATTTATATTAAAAATTACCCTTTATTAATTAATATCTGAATATCTTTTTAGTAAAAATACAAATAATATTTTGAAAATGTTAAAAATAACTTTTAAAAATAAACTTAAATTATGATTTATGCCACACATTTATATAAAACAAACCTATCCTGTTTATAACTTTTGGTATGCAGATAAGACAAACAATAATGTTAATACACATGCACACGAATTCAAGAGGTCCAATAATTGGTAAAGTCGTGGGACGAATCAAATTTAATATTATCCATGCTTTCCCCACCTAATTACATGATTCTTGGACTTTTAGATCAACCTTCAAATTACTTTTTGGCAATGAAGATTTTGAATTATTGACATTTTTAATGGCTAAAATGCAAATTAAATGTATTAGGATAACATATATATGTAAAAAAGGAGTTAATAAGTTTCAACCATATTGACAAAATTCTATATTAAAAACAAAATAATTCATATTGCCACAAATTTGGTCAACCTTTAAATTATTTAAAGATGAGAAAATTAAATTTATTTTCTATTTTTAAAAATATTTTCATTGAAATTTATTCATTATGTGAAACGATTACATTCATTTTTAATATAATAATATTTATTTAATAATGTTATTATATTTATAAATTAACAATGTCATAATATTTGTCCATATAGTTTCACTTGCACTTGTATGTAAAATACCAAATATTACGGTATCAGATTTTTCGAGTATTATACATTTTATTTAATATACATATATAGAGTAAATTAAATTATATTATGATGTCTTTACAACTATACGTAAATTAAAAATTAAAATTGTGTGTTTGACATAACTGACAAAATGAAATGAATTATCTATACGTAACTCGTGAGTGATTTTTTAATTGCAGAAATCGCCCTATAATATCACATAGGATGACACGAAGCATGAATTATAATTACTCTATCTAGGAAGTTATGTCGTGCAGGTTATCAATCTCTTGATACACCTTTTGTGTTTTGATTAATTTAATAGAGAGATAAGGGAGAAAGTGAGGTTTATAATTAACTTAAATAAAGTTACAAAAAATACAGACTAATATTTCAATAAACATATATATAGTGATTTGTGATTTGATTTAGAGATTATAGAGAGCCAATTGATATCAATTTATCAACTTTATGCCACTCAAATACAATAGTGCCATTAAAATTAGGACAAAAACTTGTATGAACCGGTGAACTCTGGTTATCAATTATCACTGTCATATGTATACAATATCTCTATTATGTATATTCACTATCACTGTTATGTATATATACTATCGCTGTTAAAAAATTAAGTATATTTTTATAACAATGATATTGTATATGCATAACAGTAATACGAGTTCACAAGAGACCTACTCTAAAATTAGTAACACCTCTATAGATTAATAAAATCTCTAAATTAATAGTTCTCAATTTTATTTTATTTTTGGATTAGTTCAAAATGTTATCAATTTTGATAAGGTATAAGATAATATTTTATTAAAGCAACTAGTATACAAATCAGTAGTCCCATCCAAGGATTGAAATTTCGCGAAATTTCGCCGAAATTTCAGAAATTTGAGGGTACCGATATGGAAATTCACTTGAACGATTATTTTTCCAAAATTTCGGTAAAATTTCGGAAATTTTGGGAAATTTTGGCGAAATTTCGATATCGGTCCAGGGTAATTCAAAATGTGCAGATTATCGAGAAATATCGTGGAAATTTCGGTAATTTATAGGTCAAAATTTTGGGAAATTTCGAGATTTTTTTTTTAATTCTCAATTCTTGGGTCATTTGCTTCAAGAATTTCTCTAATTTGATGACTTGGTACCATTATTGCTTAGACCAAGATGGTCTTTCTTCTTTTACATTTGAGGCTCATAGGACATCATTTTGGTATTAGTTGTGTAATATTCAATAATTATGAACAATTGTTGTATCGTTTTATATGTCTTACGTATGTTTTCTTGATATGTTTGTTGTAAGATTCTCATTTTATTGAGATTTTAAGTTCAATTAATGTATTAAGACTAGTAATAATATTGTCTAAAATTTCATTTAAATTTCCATCATTTTAATGAAATTTCCGTGAATTTTCTATTTTTTACCGATATCGATATCGATATTTCCACCGATATATCCATAAATTCAGGGTACCGATATTTTCATCCTTGGTCCCATCAATATTATAAATTAATAATTTTTTTTAAACTATAAAAGCATTTAGGACAATTTAATAAAATAAAATTTTATTATTAGTTACTCCTTGTTAAACTTTATTTACTTGGATTTCATCTCTCTCTCTCTCTTTTTTAATCTCATCCAATATTTTTGTTATTGTTGTTGATAAGCGAACTACTCAAGGATAATAGCAAGATTAATTGACCAAGACTAAGTAGGTCGCCGACCTGCTTAGGAGACATGTCACTAGCATTGACCAAAGTCAGCCTTGAGGACCTCGCCCAGACGTCCTATGACCAAATCAAAAGGCTGACCAAGGTCAAGAGAGGGAAGTTCGCAGGGTAGCTTGCCCATATCCAAGAAGACCAAGCTAAAGTCCACCTCTACATTACTCCAAAATAGCACAAGACAATGAAGCTCGCCAGAAAGCTCGCCTAGGTGCGAAGCAAGGACATTAGTAGTTTAAGAAGCAAGTAGTGATGTAGTAGGACGAAGCCGTGTAAAGGAAGTATAGTAGTGAGCAAGGACAAGTGTCAAAGATACTTGTCAGCACCTAAAGCTAAGTAGGCTCACAAGGTGCCACCTCACTACATGCATACCTATAAATAGGTCTCACACGTGTATTTTCTCTCTCTAAGTTCTGATAATCCAAACTACTTTCTCTCTCTAACTCTCACACTTTCTCTCTCTTTATCATAACTCAAGAACACGAATTATATCTTGTTATTGTTTGGTGTGATTACAAGTATTAACAGTCATTAATCACTCAATTATAAAAATCCACCAACAATTGTATTCTATAATTGTACAAAAAGCTTATGAAGCGTGTGTAAGTAAATTAAAATTGCTCCAATTAAATGGCAACACGTGTACAAATAATTAAATATCAAATAAATTTTGCTATTTTAATTTTGAGAATTTAATTAAATAGTTAAAATTGGTATTTAATACACACGGTATAAGCCCGTCAAATTACACGAGTTTCCCGATACTCGTACATACTAACAAATACAGTTGAAAACTTCCTAATTTATCGAGATCATATAATATCTCGTTAATAAAGGAAAAAAATCAAATCAAATCAAATCAAATCAGGACAAATCTGGATGGTTGACTGAATATGCAAGAAAATCAGCATCAACCAATCAGAGTCCGCCACGTGTCAAGACAATGAAGGAAAGTCTTCATTCTCCCACCCTATAAATAGGGGCCTTCATTAACTCATTCCACACATTCGGAGATACGTTGAAGAGAGATTCAGAAGCATCCAAGGCACGAGCAAGCTTGGAGCTAAGACGAATCCAAAAATCTCAGTAACCGGAGTTAAAGATTCGAAGGTTCAAAGGTCATCTTCGAAGCATTTTTCATCAAAAGAAAGCAGAAATGTCCTCAGATCTAGGAGTAAGGGGCTGAATCCCTCTGATCGAGTGTTTCTCCACGAAGAAGTTCTAGAAGATTCAAAGGCCATCTTCAAAGCTGTTCTTTGTCGTCTTCAATGGTTCTTCACCAAATTCAGCCACAACGTTCTTCGATCAGAAATAAGGAAGCTTCACCCCTCTGATCCGATGTTTCCACTTGAAGATCAACTTGAAGACCTCAAGCGTTCTTCGCCGCCTTTAAGCATTCTTCATCAAAACCATCCGCAAACACACTCCGATTAGAGATCAAGGTCCAAGACCCCTTCAATCCAGTGTTCAAACCCAATCAAGACTTGAAGATTTGAAAATCATTCTTCACCAAATTCAAGGACATTCTTCACCAAAATCTTCAAAGACTCCGTTCGATCCAAGACAAGGCCGCTCATCTTCGGGTAAAGCGTTTCGAAGCCAAAGTCAAAGTCAAATCAAGAGAAGTCAAAGTCAACAACAAAGAGGAGAATCAGAGGACCAAATTTGAGAGAGAAATGATCCTTAAATTCAAAGAATGAAATATTGTAAATCATTTTCGTGGTTTTCAAGAAATTTGTTGTTACAAATTTGGCACGCCCAGTGGGACCTCACTCTACCTCTCATCTCTCCTCTTCAAGACTTCAAAGCTTCAAGTCTACATCAACCATTTTCAACATGTCTTCAGCACGGAAGATCTATGTCAGAGTTGTTCCATCCAAGGCAGCTGAAGCCAACTTGGTCACTCGAAGTGTATAGAAGAAGTTGGAGTTTGAAGCCTCTTCACAGACCAGCTCTTCAGTTGGGAACAGATCACCTCGTGCTGCTAAGGAAGATGAAGTTGATTCAACAAGCTCAACTCTACGCTCACAGTCAGACTCCTCATCAACTTCAGAAGCAGCTTCAGTGATGATGGCGGACACTTCAACTATTGGAGAAAGACTCTCATGTCTTCTCAAAGTTGTTGAAAGCCTCACCAGCCATGTCAAAGAACGAGACTCTACAATTGCTAAGCTGATTAGCAAGGTGGATGGCGTCGAGTCAAGTCATGCTCGTGAAAAGTAAGTTGAAGACCATGATGAAGTGGAAACTTCGCTCGAATACCAAGTAGCTGAGATCGAGCCAAGTGCTAGGGAGCTGCCGATATCAGCTGATGGCGAAATACAAGTCGACCAACTCAAAGAGCTCATCTTGGAGACGGTCAAGGGGAAATTTGAAGACAACTCCAAGTCATGCCACAGCTACGCCAAGTCTTACAATGAAAGGATCAACAGCTTGAGGATTTCAGTCGGCTACCAACCTCCAAAGTTCCAGCAGTTCAATGGCAAGGGCAACCTGAAGCAGCACATCGCCCATTTTGTCGAGACTTGCAATAATGCCGGGACATATGGCGATCATCTGGTGAAGCAGTTCGTTCGCTCCCTCAAGGGCAATGCCTTCGAATGGTACACTGACTTGGAGGCTAACTCCATTGACAACTGGAACCAGACGGAGCACGAGTTCCTCAACCGCTTCTACAGCACGAGGAGGACAGCGCGTCAACAAAAGGAAAAGCTTGTCATCGACTATATCAACCGATGGAGGAATCTCAGCCTTAAATGCAAGGACAAATTGTCAGAGACCTCTTCAATCGAGATGTGCATCCAAGGCATGCAATGGAGCCTCCGCTACATTCTTCAAGGAATCCAACCGAAGACCTTTAAAGATTTGGCTACAAGAGCTCACGACGTGGAGCTAAGCATGGTTGCAAAAGAAGTCGAAAGACCATCACTTCAAAAACATCATGATAAGTCATATGTCAAGCCTTCAACTAAGGAATACGTAACAGATCTACCTCACGACAGTGGGGCCAAAAGGGTTGACTCTGAAAGAGATGCGACAGAAAGAATATTCATTCTTAGACTCTGATATCTCCGGGATATTTGATGACATGATCGATGCAGAGCTCATCGAGTTGCCTCGGATGAAGCGGCCAGAAGAAGATGGACGAACTGATGATCCAAAGTACTGCAAGTACCATCGATTGGTTGGCCATCCAATTGAAGATTGCTTCATCTTCAAAGAAAAGATAATGCAGCTGGTTCAACAAGAAAAGATAGAGCTTGAAGAGACCATTTGAAAATGCTCAAGTCAATGCTCCTCGACACGAGCCTAAACTGTTTGGATGACTCCATGATACGAGTATAAAATGTCTATCAAATGCCCAAGTCAATGTTCCTCCGACACGAGCCTAAACTGTTTGGACGACTCCGTGATACGAGAATAAATTGTCTATCAAATGCCCAAGTCAATACTCCTCGACACGAGCCTAAACTGTTTGGACTACTTCCTGATACGAGTATAAACTATCAATCCAAATCAAATCTCCTTAACACGAGGCTAAACTGTTTACATGTTGAAGACTCCCTGATACGAGTATAAACTATCTTCAAATCAAAACTCCTTGACTAACGAGTTTAAACTGTACGTCACTCCTAGCCCACATGAGTATAAATTGTTTATGCATCCCCCCAAATCAAATCAAATTGGGATTTCTTTTGAACTACGTTATGGCTTGATCCTCTTTAAAGAGGTACGTAGGCAGCTTAGAAATTTCTCTAAGTTCAGTCATAACTCAAGATTATCTTATCAAGTTTGAAGCGTGCAAGATGTGAACAAGCAAAAATAAAAAAATTCATAAGTAAAGCAGATGAAGAATTAAATTTCGTGCTTCATTCACTTCAAGTCACAAAAGCGACAGTGAACTACGTGCTATAACTAATTCATTTCTAATTATTCAAAGTTATTATATTATCCTCGTCATCATCCTGCAAATTATTTTCGAAGATGGTTGCTAATAATTTTTTTTAATATCCGAACTTCAAAATATGTATCATTTTTGCCTTAGATAATCCATGCTGTTAATTTTCATTTTGTCATGGTAACCAAAGACTATCATTGTCCCTAGTTCTTGAGTTATATAGTTCAAGGACATAGTGCATGTATATTAATTATATACATTTAGTTTTATAAAAACAAAATTTTATCTATCATACTAGGAAAATATTCTTTAAATTATTAAATTATTGAGAAAAAACAAAAAAAGGACAAACTTTTTCTTTAAATTGCAAAAAGAGGCAAGTGTGCAAAAATTCTAAAAATTGCACACCCAACTAAAAATCACACACTTACCCTCTTTGTAATAAACCTAAAAAACTATTCCTCTTTATAGCTGCCCCTAAATTATTAAATTATAGATAAGTGAATACCTTTCTAAAATAATAAATAATTTCAATCCCAATAAGTATTAATTATAGCGATTTTACTATACACTAGTTGGATAGGAAGGAAATACAGCTTTGAAGCAAATCTACAAGGATATGTTTATTTTAGGATTCATACATTTGGGAATAAGATATTTCGATCCTATCCCATTCAAGTTAGAAATTTAAAATCCTGCTTTAACATCTCGCTCTCCAATCCCACCAAATTTTCACTTTATTAAAGAGTATATTGGATACTTAATTTTAAAATGGATATAGTTTTTATAAACTTATGGGCAAAAGGGAATTTATATATCAAATATATTGGTTAAATAAAACTAGATTTGCAATTTGGAATATAATTAATCTTATTTGCAAAAAGTTATTTATTAAAAAGTGACCCCACATTAAATTGTTTTCTAATTATAAATAAGGGCAAATTTTCTATAAAATGAGGGTAACTTTTTATATTGCACTTCTATTGCATAGTGCACTTATTGTACAACAGAACTATTTTTATAACATTATCATGTATTGCGTTGGTTAAATTAAACAATTCACATAAAAATTGAACAAAATCATATACCAAACAATTAACAGATAAGTAGGACATAATAAAAAAAGTATGAATAGATCTAGCGTGTGGATCGTCTCACCGTGAGACAAAATATAAATTGGTGATACAGCAAAAAATGTGAGTAGATCTAACGCTTACATAAATTTTTTAATATAATCAATTTGTATTTTTTTAATAAAAACAATTGTACTCCTTCCGTCCATGAAATTTTTTCCCATTTTTTTGTAGGCACAGTATTTAATGAAAAGTAGTATTATATTGAAATGATAGATAAAGTAAGGGAAAAATATGAGTATTGTGGGGCCCAAAATTTTATTGTGAGTGTGGGTTGTTTCCAAATAAAAAAATAGAAAAAAGTTTTGTGGATAAACAAAAAAGAAAAGTGAAAAATAGTTTGGTGGATAGAGGGAGTAACTATTAAATGAATGAATTATACCAACAAGATTTTAATAATTAATACAAAACCACTCTTATGATAAACAGCACTTGTGTTGTTGAGGATTAAAACTAAACGTCAGTGCTGATCCATTATTTTTCTTATTTCCTAATTAAATCCTATTATTTTGGCTAAAAACATAATAATAACTCTCTTTTGTCCTGTCAAGAAAAAAAAAACACTCTCTTTTGTGATTTTCATTTTCATGATAACACTTGACTTTTTCATTTAATTGATTACCCTTCCACGTAACACTTTGTCAGATTAGAAATTAAAACCCCAAATTTATGGCCTGAGCTTATCCAATACTGACACTATAAATACTCCATTCCGTTATTTGCACAAGAACTTTCTTCTTCTAAACACAACCCAGTCTCCTCTCTCAACAACTTCAACGGCAATGGCGGCCACCAATTTCCACCACCACTACCTAGGCAGCGACAGGCTAAGCTCGGCCGACTTCGGCGATCAATTCGAGTTTGAAGAAGCTGATGTCTGGATCACCGACGCCGCCATCAATGCACCGGCGGAAAGCAAAAAATCAATCTCTAACCCGCGCCCGACGATTCGAAAACCACTGAAGAAGGCGGCGAACGGCGATCGTTTTCCGATCTGCGCGAAATCGCTACCGGTGAACGTTCCCGATTGGTCCAAAATCCTCAGAGGCGAGTACCTGAAACGCGCCGGAGACTGCGACGACGATGATGAGGGAAATGACCGATTACCCCCTCACGAGTATTTGGCTAAAATTAGAGGCGCGTCGTTCTCGGTCCATGAAGGCGTGGGGAGGACGCTCAAAGGTAGGGATTTGAGTAGGGTGAGAAATGCGATTTGGAAACAAACTGGATTTGAAGATTGATTTTGGAGTTGATCTGATTGTTAACTTTGATCCTCTGTTTCTGGAGTTGTTTTTTTTGTTGCTTCGATTCAGGGGATTATTACTTACGTACTCCCTAATATTTAGTCTATTCAGTTGTGCAAGGTTATTAAGTAAAAATTAATGTTAATAGTAAAAGTGAATGTATTAATATAAAAAAGTATTAATTATTAATAAAGTATTTGATATGAGATGTAAAAGTGAATATATATGTATAAAAAAATAAAAATAATAATTAAAAAATTTTCATTTTAAATAGGTAGATTATTTATTGTGGACGGTTATTTAAGGCAATGTGGATTAATTTTTTAATTTTTATATTAATTAATTAATTATTATTAGCGTTGTGTACAGGTGATGTGTAATGTCTAATTGTAGGGAAATTAAATCTCACTTTGTATTTGCGTTTTCTGAATGGATTACTATTATTATCATCGTCTCTTTTTGTCTTGTGTACACGGCAATTCAAATGTGTTATTCAACTGTTATTTTAAGGATGACATATTGACATGTTAAAATTATACTCTCACCTTACATAAATTTGTGGGGGTGCTTATTTCAAATTTTTGAATGGTTATGAGAATGAATTTTTTTTTTTTTTTATTCTTACGTTTGAATGAGAGTTTGTATCATTAATGTTATGTTTCAATTTTAAATAAATTGACAAAAAAGAAAATGATTATCTTATTTAAAAAAAAAATTAATATTTTGTACCTCATTTATTCTCATTATCTATTATAATTATTATATATTAATCACCACTTTCATTATCATTGAAATTTTTTCATACGAAACGCCCCCTAAATAAAAAATAATATTATATTAAAATAATAAAAATAAAATTATTATGGAGGCCAAATTTTAATTGTAAACTAAAAAAATTTCAAACAAAAAAATTTAATGAACATGCGAAAAATTGATTTTAAAATAATTTTTAGCATGATTTTTAAGTGAAAATACTTTTTTTTTTGGTATTATATCTTGAGAAAATATAAAAATTAATCTTATAAAATTTTGGAAAAATATTAAAAACGCTCTTATAATTTTGTATGAGTTCAAATTTAATTTTTAATTATTTAATTATGTCCTTTAGTTGTAAAATTAATCCTTCTTGAATACTTATCTTACGTCCCATTGCATATTTTCATTATATTAAATTACAATTTCACATTTCATTCCCATTATTATGTCTCATAGAGAAATGTCTAGATTCAACGTATATATATATTATTTATTAGAGTGAAAAAAAAAATCGTTGGAGTAATTATTCGATGGGGTAAAATGTTGTTTTTAGAAAAGGTAAAAGTAAAACAAATATATAAATTTAATGCTGCATTGAGAATTTTGTGGATAAGTATTTGTGACGTCAGATAGGTAATTTGTTCATTAATTTCATTGAATATTTTTTAAAACTAATTGATTAAGTATTTATAAATTGAAAACAATGTGTGTAAGATTGTTTATTCTAAAAGTATAAATCTATGAAGCAACATTTATAATCTAATAATTATAGACAGTTAATTATAGGAATACTTTACCATTCCATAAAAGTCACATATTTGATGGTTTTAAATTCTGGGGATTCTTCTTGTTGGGTGGCCTTGAAATTATGAATTACGTAGCTAACAATTTCTCTAGTTATTATTATTATTATTATTGGATTCAACGTCTAATTTTGTGGATTACTTTTTTGATAGTTTTTGTTCGTGTAATTTTTTGTAAGTCAAAATTTTATATATACTAATTTTTTTTATTGTTAATCTTCATCGTTTTATATTTATTATTTATACGTTATCAGTTTATAATTTTTTTTTAATAAAAACAATTTATTGGTTATTTTTATAATATAAATTTTCACAAAGCCAGCCATTCTCATTTAATAGCTAAATAATCCGAAAATAATAAATTATATTCCCTCTATCCCAGAGGCACTTACAAGTTTTTCTTTTTGGGACGTTCCAAAGGAACTTGTAAACCCAGAAAAGGAAACTCTTTTATGAACTTCACCCTCACAATATCTACATATTTACACAAAATGTCATTACTTTTTTACTTTTTGGGCCCACATTATACTCAATCCAACTAACTTTTTCACTTTTTACATAAAATTTTATCAAATTAACCCTCAAAATACTACTCTTTTTTATTTTATTCTACTTTTTTCTTAATTTATGTGTGTCTCCTCCCTTTCAAATTGCTCTGGAACGGAGGGAGCAGTCAACTTCAAAATGGTGGATTTAAGTAGAAAAAGAGGGTAAAGGTTTTAGACCTACAGGGTTGGTAATTAGCATATTGGTAGGTAAGAAAACAACTGCCCAACTGAAAACAACCCTTCAAGCATAATACACCCTTCTATCAACTCACTTTTAAACGGATTATCAATTATCACTATTATCTATATGCAATATCACTGTTATATAAATTTACTGTCCCTATTAAAAAGTAGAATATATATATATATGAACGACAGCGATAGTAATTAAATAATGATACAATTTACGTTAAATTTGAGTTCACAAAAAACCTACTCTAAATTATGAGGGAATTACTAATTGATCCTCAATTTTAAAATCGATCGTAACACAAAAGGTGGTGAGTGCTTATGGTGTGTGCGTCCACACCGAAGCTCCATTACTACTAATTGACATCTACTAGCCCAGTTATTTTCTAAATCCAAACAATACTAGCATTGTGCTTCAATTAAAAATAATAATAAATAAAAAAAGTTGCTAGTTATAACATTAAAAGAAATTGATGAGAAAAAAATTATAAATAGAAAAATTCTAATGAAATAAGAATAACAAATATTTTATTTGTTAAAAGATACTGTGTTATAAGCATTTTTTTTCTTTCTCATCCGTCGTATCACCATACATTGAGTATGAAAATAATTCTTGATAAATTTATCATGAAATTATTTTAAAATAGTATCAAATACTTAATCAAGTGTATCAAAGTATTCATCAGAACCATAAAAAATTGGAGTTAATAAATTTATAACAATTATAACATAATATCAATAACTCAAAATTTTTATACTTCAGATAAGATTTATAATACTCCAACTTAAATATTTAATATTTTAAAATAATTTATGATAAATTTATTATGAGCTATGCTCTTTTCTAAACTTTAAACACTAAGGTGGTGTTTGGTAGGGTATATTATCAATATAATATGAATTTTTGTACAGGCATATCTTGTTTGGTAGGGGGTATAAATTTTATGCTGACCCATTTTTTATACGGCCGACCCTGTAAAAGAAGATGTCATATTACACCATTTTCACTGTTCACAATGTAATAAATTATCTCACAATTTCCACCTTACAATTTTTGTATGACTTGAATAGTAACTTTTGTTCTTATATATCTACATGTTACACTCTACCAAATGAAATTACTTTTTCTATCTCTATATTATGCCCTACCATATGAGATTACTTTTTAAGAGTAATTTTATGTAACTTTTCTATTACACCCTACCAAATAACATTATATAAATTTTACTTACAAAATTTATAACTCCTAATATTGCCTACCAAACATCCCCAATCTGTTTACTACTACATGGTAATTTGGACTTTAGAAAAACAAACTACTTAATTATATCATTCAATCATATTTAATGTTTAAGAGTCATATACATCGCATTAATTGCTTTGTGATGTTATTTTAACTAAGGGGGCGTTTGATATAAATTTAAAATGGTAATGGGTATCATTGAGGGGTAATTCCTTTTTTTAACATGTTTTTATGATTTTATTCATGTACAATAAATAATACCAAACACAATCAATGAGAATGAATCCTCATTAATTTTCATTCATTCTCATTCCCTACCCTCATTACCCCCAACCAAGCGGCCACTAAGTTCTTTTTTTTTTCAACTAAGTACATTTTTCTCCGCGAATTATATAAAAAAGGTTATCGAAAAATATTACTTGCATGATTGAAAAATGCAATTTCATGAAATACTATATGATAAAATATGCTACTATTGTGCAACCTACAATTAACTTTGAGTAAATATCATATAAGGTCATTTAAGGTAATTATATTTCACAATGGACCACTAGAAACCCCAACTTCCCTAGAGGGTCAAATGGACCCCACCCAAACATAAATTTGACAAACCACGTTGAAAATCCATCCCCCCATCTCTCTCTCTTCTCTCTCTCTCAATCAATAAAAACCCCACCCACATTTTCAGATTCAAAAAATTTTGAAACCCAAATTCTCTCTCCTCGCCATTAAATCTGAGAAATTAAAATCAAATTACCCCTCTCCATCTCTCTCTCTCTCTTCCGATCGGCGCTCTGCCGCAGGTGAACGCATTTCCGAGCGTGGAAATGGACGGAGTTGAGTGCCGCGTTTCCGGTGAATTCACGGAGATGGCAGATCTGCGAGGAGTAGAGGCATTGAAGGTTTCGAAGCCATGAAAGCCGTCGACGCCTGGAACCGAAACACGCCGCAACATTCGTTGGCGTCTGCCACAACTCATGCCCAAACGCCGTCGTGCGCCGGAATTGCGTCGCAAATCCAAACCAGATCGAAGCCCTACTGAAACTGCCACTGCACCTTCGCCGCTGAAAATCAACCTCCGCTGAAATAATTGGTCAAATTCCAAGCCCATAACCCGCCTGGTAAATTGAAACTTAGTTAGTTTGACAAGTTTGTATTTTAGTTGAAAGCCCAAGTTTGGGCCCAAGAATTTTTTATTTCAATTTTGGGATTAGCTGTGGAGGTTTTTTTGGGATTTGGATGCCCAAAATTGTTTTTTTTTGGATTATTTTAATCGTCACTCGCCTGACATCCTTTTTTGTTCAGGCTTTTTTTTTTTTGGATTAGCTGTGGAGATTACATTAAGACAATTGTTTTGGGATTTGGATGACCAGAATTTTTTATTTCAATTTTGTTTTTTGTTTTTTGTGTTTAGTTAATTTTTTTGAGTATTCCAGATATTCATGTAATTTTTAGGTTAATTGAATGTAATTTGGGAATTTTTTATAATATATGCAGAAATTTTGTAATTGTATGCATTTTTTTATGTGGTATTAGAATTACAATATTGATATTCAGAATTTATATTTTGAATATATATACATAATAATTATATATATGAAGAATTTAAAATCTGCATATATGTATATTAACAGTGAATAGAAATGCATATATAAAAATAATGTTTAAATACATAAAGATAAATTTAAAATTAGAAAAGAATTATAAATTTTGTAAAATAATATTAAATATTAAAAAAAGAAGAATATAAATTCTGGAAAAAATGAATATATAAATTCAAAACTGAAAAATTGAAAAAATTAATTTAATAAAAATTGAATTCAAAATTTTTTTAAAAAAATAACAAGGAAAAATTTAAATTAAAAAAAAAAAGTCTTGTGTGCATGAGAGGAGAGAGACGTGAGGAGAAAATATATATGCTGTTACTTAAAAATGTGTAAAATTTGAATTCAAATAAAAAAAAAAAAACTGAAATAGTAATCAACTGAAAAATTGAAAAAATTAAGTTAATAAAATTTGAATTCAAAAATTAAAAAAAATAACAAGGAAAAATTTAAATTAAAAAAAAAGAAAGAAAAAGTCTTCTTGTGTGCATGAGAGGAGAGAGACGTGAGGAGAGAGATAATGGGGAAGTGAGTCAGATGAGAGAGAGAAAAGAGAATGTGAGGTGAGAGAGTCTAAGGTGATAGATATTTGTATTTTATTAGATGTGAGACATATAATGATTACAAAAGTGTTCTTTTATGAAATAAAATGGACCCCTTGGGAATATTGAATTTTGAGTGTTCCACTTGGTAAATATGGTATTAAAAGTGGTCATGTTTTGTAATTATTCCATTAACTTTTCATATGAATTAGTAATATTTTTTATATTCTAATCCTTAGATTAAATTAAAATATAATTGTACCCGTTGCATGGCGTAATTAGTAAACATAATTTCTGCCCAATTTTAAATATATATCTCAATCAATATCTGACTTTAATTTGTGTAGTGGAATTAATGTGATAAACTTTAACTTTGGAAAATAATTTTTTGGACGAAATACAAAACGTTACTTTCTATTGACAGACAGTATAATTATTAAATGCCAAAACTCCCCCTTTTTTAGGGGAAAAGTATTAGTTTAAAAAAAAAAAAAAACAGGGGGCGCTAACAGATTACATCCACGGTTTCGATGAAGTAAAATTTGTTAATGTGAAATATTTAATTTAAATACATTTTTAAATGATTATTTTATTGAATAAAATCACAATTACTTTTAAATAATTATCTATGAAAACTTCAGAATAAATAATCATGACAGTGAAAATGAAATTGACTATTTAAATTACACTTAAATTATTAGGTGGAAAAAAACCAACTCTTGTTTCTAAAATGATGAGTATATATCAACCTAATAAGTTTAAAAAAACTATTGCAAAAAAAAAAAAAAGTTACCTTTATAATTTTTTTATTTGCAATTTAACATCAATTTCTTATATTCTACAATTTAAAACATCTGATCATTTTCTAATAATTATTAAATATTTGATGTCCGTGTCGGAATGCCACATAAATTTTTAAATTGCTTTTTTAAAGAATGTTTTTTAAAACTTCCTTTTAAATCATATATTTAAAATTAAAAATAACCACATGATGACGTCAAATTTGATTTATTTTCCGGGGATTACTATTATAATTTTTTTTGTCTTATTTGTACTCCTTGCTATTTGGCTGATTGCTAAGTCTTCGAGGTGAAATTTAAGCTAATTTAATTTGCATGTAGTGTTTATTTTTTTTTTAATTATTTTTAGTTTTGACATCTATATAATTATTTATTTTTACTGTTTTTCACATGATCAGTTCCTTTCACAGATATTATTTTTTAATAAAGTTTTATGATTCACCCAATAAATTACAAGCCAATTCAACTCATTCTATAGCCTTTGAAATATTCTTACCAAGAGTAGTCTTGTTTTATCCCATGAATTCTAGGATAAAATAAAAATGTATACTAGATACATTAATTAAGTTGCATTAGACATAGATGATAACAAGGCCAAAATGCAAGAGCTTTGGCATTTGTGCACCTAAGGGTGAATTGAATTAGAGCCTTTTTTATAGGTTCAAAAAAATTACTATATTTATAAATAAGTTTTGTGCAGAAAAAAATATGCTTCTGTGCAGAAAAAAATGTGCTTCTGTGCAAATTATTTGAATTTATTTGTAAATATAGTGACTTTCTTGAACCTATATGTAAATCATCCTTTGAAATTCTACACAGCTGTTTTTTAAATAGTTTTTTTTTTTTTTAAAAATTGTGAGATCTTTTAAAAAAAATGGATCAATTATAGATTGGTACAAAAATAATCACTATTTTTAAATAGGTATCATATGAAAAAATAATAACTCTATTATTCAACCTTTGTTTACACTATTATGCAAAAAATTTGTACCTATTTAAAAATAGTGCATTACTTTTGTATCAATCCGTGATTATTTCATGTGTATATATATTAATTAGGGAAATTTTTTTTTTTTAGGACAGTATCTTATAAATGTTTGCAAAACGAGGACATTATTTTTATGGGCTTGCAATTTTAGGCCACTTTCTTTTAAGTTTTGCAAATTTAGGTCAATTAATGCTACTTATTGAGATTTGACTCAAAATTAGCATTAATTGGCCTAAATTTGCAAAACTTAAAAGAAAGTGGCTTAAAATTGCAAGCCCGTAAAGATAATGTCCAATTTTTGCCAATAGTTATAAGATACTGTCCTAAAAAAAATAATTTTTCCTGTAGAGGATTCATATTGAGTGTGGTGGGTCATTAATTTTTTTTTTCGTTTTTTTTTTCATTTAAACTCTAACTTCCCACATTCTCAGTAAAATGATAATTCATTTATTATATAAATAATTTTAATTTATAAAATAAACAAATGGGGCAAATTATTTCTTTCTTTCTCTGTTTGTTTTATTTTAATTGATCTACTATACCTTTTAAATTATGCAGGCTTTGGGAGTTATTTCCACTATACCCACGATTAATTTAATTATTTTCTTTCTTTCTCTGTTTGTTTTATTTTTCATTCTAATTATTTTTTGTTTTGTTGATTTAATATGATCTTTCAATTTTTAGTTATTATGAATATTTGGAGTTAATGGTGCAATTAGTGTTTCTTTTTTGTCTGAAGAACTCCATATTTTATATTCTTTTCTTGTTAAATTTTTTTGTAAATATTTTATTCTCCAGATATTTAATGACGTAAATGAATTTTATGGACGTAGATGCCACTAAGAAGCCGTGGTGGAGTATTAGGCCTATATAAGGTATCACATATTACTCATGTGAGATTTGACCCGAAATTGACATTAATTGATCCAAATTTGCAAAACTTAAAAGAAAGTGACCTAAAATTGCAAGCCCGCAAAGAGTGTCCTATTTTTGCAAACATTTATAAGATACTGTCCTAAATAAAATTGTGTTTGATTTTTAGGATTTGAGCCCATAATTAAATTCTGGCCCGATGTTTGAATTTAACATAATCCTACAAAAAAGGAATAACTTAATCTCAACTATTAAATCAAATTAATTTTAAGAAAACAATCATAAATATCAAATCCATACTATTTAAAATTTGAATTGCAATCAATATAATCCATTGAAATTCTATCCCACTTAATTTATACATAAATAATAAATCAACAGTAAGTCATGAACTTCTCATTAAATTAGCAGAACGAATTGTGTAGAAAACTGTCGACGCTTAATACACTTAAATTTATAATTGTTGCAACAAATTGGTACCAACATTTGACTCGTGGTTGTGGAGGTTCATCATATTATTTGTAGCATCATTTTTCCAATTTCATTAATTGTTTCCTAATTCAGATACGCAAAAAGAAGTAGCTTATTTTGTTGGATTATGAATAATTTGATTTTTTTATTCCATTTACAAGTATGTTTCATTTGTGTGAAGTGATACAAACTTATCATCTATTATTATATAGAAATAATCCAGACTAATTATCATATAAAAATAATTATTTATTAATTCTATACATTAAAATAAACTAGCCTTCGTATATTAATAATTCCAACAAATTATAGTTTTTACAATTTTTTATCCAAAATAACTTCTATTTGCCACAAATTCAAGTAACAGATATAATAATGCATATAAAAGTGGAAGACTATAACTTGTGCAAGGTAATTTATAAATTAGTATAAAATATTTTTTTAAATATTTAAATGTCATTAAAAAAATATGAAACAATTTCACGAGAAAAAAAAGAAAAGAAGAGATGGTCTGATTGATAGAGGAACGTACATGCTTATTGACTATTGTTTCTTATATTGATGGTCCATCAAAGCCACCACGTGTCATATTATTATCGGATTTTATTTTGTTTTTTATCAAAATAAATTTTCTGATTAATATTTGATTTTATTAAAAACCTAATTTTGGATGTGTTCCGTGTACGGAACTCGTGCTAAAAATTGATAAAAAGCTCGATTTGATTAGTGAAAAATTGAAGTCTCATGTTATTTTTTTGGTAAATATATTATTAGAATGAATATACTATTTATTATTTAGTAAAAAGTTTAGTAATTGCACAGTGCAATTCACGTTCATTTTTAAAAAGTTACACAAAATACTATAGAAAAGTCACACTTGATATTACTGAAAAGTGTATCCTTAATAATGTAACTTTTCATTAATAGTGTAATTGTTTTAAAATATATTTGAGTTGCACGGTGTAACTGGTGCACAAAAGACTTACTCCTAGTAAAATTAAAATATTTTAAAAAAAAGGTAATGAAAATAGCATAAAAATCTATTTTTAAAAAATATTATATATTCCATGTTATTGGAAAAGAATATTTTGAAAAGTTTAAATAATTTCAATTTTAAAAAAATATAATGTATTAATTGGGCCTGAATTCAATATTGAATGAGCTTGAGAAATTTTTTAGGATGGAAGATATTGTGCCAAAAATGGTCAATATTCCAAATGGGCCCAATGATAAAATAAACAATAATTGGAAGTTTTTTAATAGCTTACTCAATTATTGAGATGTCATTTAGGGCTACCAATATAGTATCAGAAAGACCAAACCTTCCCCACATAAATTTTCAAATAAAATTTTGAAAAAAAAAAAACGCATGAGACTTATTTCATCAATTCTTAAAAAAAAAATTGTACTTGATAAGTAATTATAAAAAAGTTATGTTTAAATAAACATATATATCTTAATTTATTTTTAGTTGACTTACTTATTGATTCAAAAAGTGATTATATTTACAAATTAGTTTACAATATCTGCACAAAAGTATATTTTTTTCTGCACAGAATTAATTTGTATTTTTTATCAATTTTATGAATCATTTTGTAATTTTTCCTTTATTCTTTATTTTTTTTATATGCTGATACTATATTGTTAATATAGTAACACATACTTTTAATATCTTACATGTGTTACTATAACGACAATGCATATTTGTTAAGGACAAATAAATATTTGTGTGTACAAAAATATACATTTCCTCCCAATTTGTGTTATTATATGTGCAAATGTGTGTTACTGTAAGGACAAAATATTTTATAAGAACAAACATGTTTTTCTTAATCTATTCATTATCCCTTTACATTTAAGTATATAATTTTATGTATTAACACATTTTTTACTTTTCTTATGTGCATTACTGTACAAAAAAAAATTATAAATATTTGTGAAAAATTAATACTTATAATAAACACATTATCTTTTTATATTGCTTGATAAAAAAAATTATTTTAAAAATAAAAATATATTAAAAAACATCTAATCTAATCTAATAATAACACAGATTGAAATTTTGGAGAAAATTATTCAAATTCCATCCCTTTTGACCCGGATTCGTGAATTTTTGAATGTAAATTATTTAATTTGTGAATTATAATTTTAAATATTCTAAGTAGAAAGGATGTCATCTCATCTACGCATAAAAACATGAAAGAAGTCCATCACTTGTACACATAATACACAACAACACATCAAAGATAACTTACATTAATCATACCCAACATCATTTAAACCCATACAAAAAAAAAAAAAGAAAAAAAAAGAAGTTTTTTCCACATAACAAATTAATAAAATCTCTCAAACTTGGAACCATCTAGCAGATAGGCAAAGGCTCACCATTCCAGGTTTCAACACACTTCAACAATGGATCAACGATCAACCCCCTGCTCAGCGCCGTGAACACCTTGTCACACTCCTCTCCCGGCGACGGCACCTTTTCTCCGGTCAAAAACTCCGAACCTAGCTCCTCCCTGATGAATTTATACAGAGGATATGATCTGCATTCCATGATCCGATTAGCAACCGCTGGATTTCCGTTCTCGAGAGCCAATCTCGCACCCTCAACTTCCTTAGGCAAATGGGCCTTAAGTTCCTCCTCGAACGCCTCGATTTTGTGGAAGATCGATGTGCTCAAGTTCCTCTCCCCTTCGACGTTCTTCATGGCGTGATCGACCAGCACTTGCCTGAGCTTCTGCATCAACGGGTAGGTCGTGCTGCACGGGTCGTCGACGTAGGCGAACACGTACTCGCGATCGACGACTCGGATCAAGTCCTTTTCGCAGAATCGAGAAGGGTGGAGCTCGCCATTAGCCCCTGTTGTGAGAGTCCTCTTCGCCACCTGAATTACGCAGTTCTTCACTGCAAGCCTTAAATTCTCTTCCAAATGTCTCAGATCAATCGCTTGGCATAGAGCAACCAAGAAAGTCGATGACATAAGCTTGAGAATGTCAATAGCTTCGACAGTCTTTCGTGATGAAATCAAGCCCAATGAGTTCACATCCTGGTTATGCTGCTCCGCGCTCTGCACGTGGTTTGTGACAGGGTTCGCCAGGAATTGAAGCTCTGAGCAGTACGAAGCCATGGCGATTTCCGCCCCTTTCATCCCGTAATCCAAGCTAGGGTTCCGCCCGCCGGAGAGATTTGACGGCAGTCCATTGTTGTAGAAATCGTTCACCAATTCGGAGAATTGGGCGAACAATAGCTTCCCAATTGAGGCAATTGCTAATCTGGTATTGTCCATTGCTACGCCGATCGGTGTGCCCTGGAAATTGCCGCCGTGCAAGGCCTTGTTCCTAGCAACGTCGATCAGAGGGTTATCGTTCACCGAGTTGATTTCGCGCTCGATCATCTTCGTCGCCGTCCGAATGACCTCGATTTGGGGACCGAGCCATTGGGGAGAGGTCCGAAGTGCATAACGGTCCTGTTTCGGTTTCTGCAACGGGTCGGTTTCATGAAGCTTTTGGGCGGCTTTAACGTACGCGCTGCCATCGAGAATGTGCTCCATCACGGCGGCGGCTTCGATCTGGCCGGGGTGGTGCTTCAGTTTGTGGGTCAAATGGTCGGTGAATTCGGGCTTTCCGTTCATGACCTCAGCGAAAACGGCGGAAATGACCTCGGACAACAGTGCGAGAATGTTTGCGTCGTACAGGGCGATCGCCGCTACGCCGGAGCCCACGGCGGTGCCGTTGACGAGGGCGAGACCTTCCTTGGGCTGGAGCTCGAAGAAGCCGGTGGTGACGCCGGAGAGCTTGAAGGCTTCCTCGGCGGTGAGGGTTTCTCCCGCGGGGCCGACGGCTTTAGAGTTGGGGCGACCGGTTAGGATTCCGGCAATGTATGACAAGGGGACGAGGTCGCCGGAGGCGGTGATGGTTCCTCGGAGGGGGAGGCAGGGGGTGACGTTGTGGTTAAGGAATTTGGTGATGGCTTCTAGAATCTCGAACCGGATACCGGAATAACCTTGCATGAGGGTGTTGATTCGGACGATCATCGCCGCCCTCGTGGCGGCGTGCGGTAGCGTGTGGCATGATTCGGTGCCGCTTCCGAAAACTCCGGCGTTCAAAAACCTGTAATATTTCAATATTCGCCGTTGAATTAAGAAGAAAAGGATCCACTCAATTTGTTGTTACAGCAACACTGATTATACAGTGAAGTCATAAATTAAGATATCATTTAAAATAATAAGAATCATTTGAACTAAATTTATTGTATATTACCACTTTTTCAGGATATTTTTCATAAGTAAAATGATATTTATATTAAAAATATATAATTGTGTGTAAGAAAAAAAATATTTTATTATCTACTGTGTTATTTTTTTAGGAGGTGCGAAATTTAATTTAAGTTGAGCGCGGAGGAATACTCCTAAAGTCAACGAATTTGAAGTTATAACGTCATCAAATTTGGATGGTTTTAGGTTTCAAACTAACTTAATAAGTGCAAAAAATATTACATTTATGAATTATGATACAGTACTTGTTTTTAAACTCTAAAAATAATGTAAAATCACTTTTTTTAAGTTAAATTTTATCAACTTTTAAAAAAAAATTATTTTACATTTTTTTAGATCTTGAAAACATATTTAAGGGAGAGAATCAATATAATGAGTGTATTTAAATTTTAAATTAATTTGTTAGGTGTTAGGTCTACCTCAGACCTTCAATGAATTGTGGATAACCTTTTTTCAATATTTCTTTTTTTTACATTTTATAGTATAAAATATTTTGGTTTTAAAAGAAAAAACTTATTAAACTCAAGGTTTTTTATTTAAGTTTTTGTGTTAACAAAAAATGAAAAGGACAGTTTATGTAAATGAAACCGGCACATTTACTACACTGCATAACCAAAGCAATAATACTGCGCATTAATATTACCCCATACTCTCCAATGACAATTTCACGTGCCAAACACGTCAAACTCGGATCAAATTCTAACCATTCATTTTATTAACTAATTAATCAATATTAGAGAGCTTAGCAAAAAAAAAAAAACTGGAAAGATTAGCAAAAGTCTTGAAGCAACAAAAAAAAACTAGTAAAATCAAGAATTAAAAGAGAGAGAGAGAGGGTTTAATAAATAAACAAAATTAATTAATTACCTAATGAGCTCTTTCTGAAGAGCGCCGCCTTGTTTAGTCCGGCGGTGAGAGGTGGCGCCGAAGCCGGTGGTGACGCCGTAGCTATCAGTCCCTTTTCCCAAGCTGTCCATGACCCAATCGCTGCTCGCCTTCACGGCGGCCCTCGACGCCTCCGCCAGCTCCACCGCCACCGCATTGTCCCGGGCGGCGATCGCCGCCACCTGTGATACCGTCAGCGTCTCCCCGCCTAGCTTCACCACCGGCTTCCGGAACTCCGCCACCATCCTCTTCACCTCATCGAGGTGGCTTCCGGTCAGCGCCGCCGCCGCCGCGCCCCAGCTCAGCGGATCATTCTGCTTCACGCAGAACCCGCTGGAGTGACCGTTTTCCGCTGTAGTGGCCATTAGCAAATATATATTGATAGAAAAATGTGCGCACACAGGAATAGAGTAATTAGGTTTTTCTTCTGTGTGCTAAGCTGTGTGTGTGTTTTATAGGGGGTTGGATTGAAATGTGGTTAGTAAGGTTTGTGGTTTTAAAAAGGGAATGGTGGAAAGTGTGTATCGCATAGATATTGGTAGGTGGGCATTAGAGTATTAGGAGAGAGAAAGAGGTCAACATGGAGGGGTTCGTTGAGGATTGATCTCAACCGTTCCTTTGCGATTTGATCAGCGGCTGTGATTCGCCCGAGGGTGTGGTTTGTTGCATGTTTTTATTTCTTGTGTGAAAAGCTGCGGTGGTTGTTGGTAGGGATAATTTTATTTTCCCCCCTCAGCTCCATTTATTTCCCCAAAATTCTTCTTTCCAATTATTTCTCTTTTCAATTTCTAAAAACTCATTAAAACTCCGACAAAAGTTTTTGCTAATATAAAAAATTAAAATCCTTATCTAAAAAATGTACTATCTACACGGCCAATTCTTTTTTTCACATTTTTTATTTTGTAATGTCCTAACTTTTTTTCTATTTTAAAATGAAAATAATTTACACTTACAAAAATTAATAAAATACATTTTCTATATTTTATTAATTAATATTACATTCACATACTCTATTTTTCTTTAATCCGTGTATCCAAATTTTTTGAAAAAAAATTCGGAACGGAGGGAGTATTTTTTATTATTAATTTTTTTACATATCATATCAGTTGCACCAAGATCTTTTTTTTTTAAGAATTGCAAGGTCTTTATCTTAACCCGTAAAAAAATTTCATATCTTAAAAAAATTATACTAATATTTTTTTATATTCCAATTATACAGAATAAAAAAAATTTACATATCAATTGCGTAAAGATCCTTTCATAGCCCGTTTAAAATAATTCTTATCATGAATTTTTATTTTTATTAAAATATGAGAATGTGAATATATTGAATTATAAATTGTTGATATAATATTAGTCAAATATATTTCTTAGAATATTCGAATTTAAGTTGAGTTTTGACGAACTTAATTGAGTTTTACTTGTAAACTTTAAACTCGAACTCAAGCTTAATTTAAACTAAATGAGCCGAGTTGAGCTGACACTATTTGAATTTTCGTTCTTCTCATATAACAACTTTAAATTAGAATATACAACACATATAATTGTATGAGATAGAACCTGAAAATTTACTTAATTTTTTATTATAACAAAGCAAGTTAAATATGTCCTTAATATATTTAACATCTGACTTGTGACTTTATTATAGATTAGATGTGATTATGTGTAAATAATATAAAAATTTAAAAACACAAAGTTCACGGAAACTTAGGTATATTTAGACATGTACTCCCTCTGTTCCACAGGAATTTGCACACTTTCTTTATTTGGACGTCCCACACAAATTTGCACACTACTAAAAAAGAAAGCATTGATTTACGTGCACACTCTCAAACATTTACACATATTTACCCATATACCACTATTTTATATATAAAACTATTTTTTCTTAAAAAATGTGTCATCCCGTAGGGTGCAAATTCCTACGGGACGGAGGGAGTAGTATATAGATACATATTTAATTCGGATCAATTGATATTATTCAAATTAATCTATGATAATGGATAATTAATATAATTGAGAATAATTAAGGGAAAAGTATGATCTTTTCATAAAATATTCTCATTAAATTCTATTTTCAAAATCAAGAGGAAATTAAGTATGATGTAAACTTACAAATAAAAAATAATATGTCTATTATAAGTTTTTTTTTTAAATTCTCAAAATGGCATGCATGCAAAATTAATAAGAGAATGACACGTGGATAATTGGAAAACCCTTTTAGTAATATAGGGATTATTGCAATGTCCTCCACTGCATTTTTTTTTTTTCAAAAAGAAACTATGCTTCCAATAGTCATGTTGCGTAAGTGGATATTTCAATTCCAAATGCAAAATCTTGGATGACATGCAATTGAAATTTAGGTTTAATTTTAATTTTGATTTGTTTAATTTTAAAAATGGATTAATCAAAAGTAATTTTAAAATTAAGATTTAATTAAAAATAGATGGAATGTACTCAAAACATACTCTAACTGGAATAGAAAACAAAACGTGATATTTGAATGAAATATCTTGTATTTTATAAATCATAGACCATCAATTAAGATAATGAACAAGATCATTATTTCGATTAATTGAACAGTTATAAAAAAATTTAAATGATTTACATATTATTTATTTATATTGTGTAATAGTAGTATTTTATATGTATATATACCTATCATAAATTTCAAAATTATAAGAAAAAAATCATAACATAATTTAATATAATGTTTATACACGCATCATAAAGAAACCTACATGCCGAAATCTTGTCTCGGACTAATTTTGCGGTTAATTGGTCGTGTAGTAAAAATTTTAAGAAATATTGAGTAAGAGCGAAATAATCACTGATTCGTGTGCAATAATTTTGGCTTAGATTTGAGTTTTGATCTAATTCAAATTATTCAATTATTGATAATTTAGATACAGTTAAATAGTAACACACGAATCTTTTTCGTGTGTATTATATACATAATCGTCACTTAAGTTCGTTAGGTCATTGTTTTACTTGATTTTTTTTTAAAAGTCAATCAATTGTTTTAGTTTACTAAAATAATCAATTTCAATGGTTTAATCTACCACGAGATATATAGCATATTATTTTATCTCGTTATAAACCACAACCACTATAAGAGAATAACCATTTGAATTAGGGGTGGGGCAGGGACTGGAGGTCAATCCCCATCCCCGTTCCCGCGAACTTCACGGGGAAAATTTTGTCTTGCCCCGCAGGGAATCCCTGTTCCCTCAAACTTTTTTTATTTGTTTAAATTTTAAATTTTTTAACAAGTATAATCCAAAAAAAATTAAATGAATAAAACTTTAAAAAATATTATTAAAATTCAGAATGCATAAAATACATTAAATTTAATATATATTATGCATACATAAATTATTAATTGGATATATATGCACATACATACATATATATATAAATGAAATATATAGTATAATATACTCATACAATATGTTCATGTGTAGTAATAAGTATATGTATATAAATATATTTAATATATATAAATTACGCGGGTCACCGCGGGGAATACATTCCCCGTCCCCATTTTTTTCAGAAATTTCTCGCCGCACCACCAAGCCTAGCTAATTACAACCCAAAATAGTACCACAACATGATTAAAAAAAAAATCACGCGTGTTTAATGAAAAGTGTACAAAATAAATTGTGTTTCATTAATTTTATAAAATCCTCTCATGTTTGTTAAAAGTATGCACAAAAATCATTCAATTAATCACTTTCATTTAAAGAATTTTATCGATATAAAATTAAAGTGTGAGTTCATACAATTGTAGCATATTTAAACTATAATTTTTTTTAATAGAATTAATTTATGAGTATTATTAATTTATAATTAATATTATTGTTTTTATCATCATCTTATAACACTTCCTTTATTTTTTTACCCGAATATATTTAGAACCAAATTGGCAACGCGATCAGTTTCTATTTGTAGTCAAACCAAACGATATATATAGATTTTAAAACTGCGATCTAGTCATCTAGGTAGGAAAGGACAGTTCACCTTCCATATTACTTTTAAGAAAAGTAGAGTATTGTGTAAAGTTATATTATTAAAATAATGAGATAAGTTGGATTGTGAGAATAAAGTTAAAGTAAGTAATTTCTATTTATAAGGTGTGAAAATAATTGTGAGACGAACGAAAAAGGAAAGTGTGAAAACAATTATAGGACGTAGGGAGAAAAAAATTGGCACCCCCTTGATGTGTGTTGTTATATATATTTGGCTAAAAGACTCTTTTCCCCCTCATTTTCATCAAAACATTCAGTGACAAAATTAGATTCTCTTTTTTCTTTTCTTTTTTATTTTTTTCAGATGGATCTAATATATGTTTTATTTCTTAAATTAAATTGTTGGAATTTGACAATGTGTTTGTCGGAAACTTTTATAATGTAGAAATGATATAATTCCACTATCCCAATATTTATTTTTACTTTTTATTTTTATCCATCCCAAAATTTATTCTCATTCTTTTTAAAAAAATATTATTTTATTATCACATTCATAAACAATCGTTTTACTCTTTAATGGACTTCACAATTATTTTACAATATCCTTATTTTATCTAGTTTATTTCATTTTAAAAAAAACTTGTGCCCATATAAATGAGAATAAATTTAGGGGATGGAAGAAATAGTTTTGAACAGTATTTGTTGATAGAATTTATTAACAGTGTTTGTTTATGTGGCTTTACATCATGTTAATCCTACCAAACAATAATCCAAGAATTTGTGTTCTTGGATGTAAAATATGAGGAGGGAGTAGAGAGTTTAGAGAGAGAAATATTGCAAGAGTAGTAGTATTGATTATGAGAGAATTGTGTAAAATGTACAAGAGAGGTTCTATTTATAGGTGTGCGAGTGTGAGACGGCACCTTACGAGCCTTTATGACCTCCGGTGTTGACGAAGGCTCCTTACCCTCGTCTTGATCTCCCCAC
>JAPKLY010000020.1:755413-837627 GCA_026898435.1 Prunella vulgaris | reverse complement strand
CTTGTGGATAAACCGGACGGAGGGAAAAAGAGTGCGCCATCGGGGTCTTACTCGACTGATAGGCGAGCTCGTCGGTGAGCTTCGGAGATGAGTCTAGGCAATTTGGGCGAGCTCCATGGCGAGCTCTGGTGCCTTGTGTGGCCCACGGACGTTATGCGATGATGGAGCTCGGCGAGACCATCCCAGGGATAAATGGCGAGCTCTGAGCGAGCTCCGCTAGTAGGTTACCTCCATGTGGGCGACCTCCGCATCTTCCAGGATCCCGGTGAGTCCTGGCGACCTGTTAAGTTCGCCATATCAACAGTATTATTTCGAAGATCGACAACACTGTAAAGAACATTATTGTATTCTTTTAAAAACACTCCCTCTGTCTAAAAATTACTTTCACATTTTTTTTTTATTTGAACGTCCCTACTCTATTTTCACACACCTAAGAAAAAAAAAATTACACTCACAAAAGTCAATAAAATATATATTTTTTATTTTTTAATTTAAATTTACATATTCATTTTTTTTTTAATTCGCACGCCCGAACAATTATGAAAATAGTCATAAAACGAAGGGAGTAGTATTTTTTCCAGATCGGATATAGATAAGTTTGTGGAGGACTAATTTCTTCATGGAAATGCAATTAAGCGCATACCTTCTCTCTTTTAATTTGTTTTAGGTGAGTGGTCGTGATCTTGTCGAGTAGAGAGTTACTGTGTTAAACTATCTTATTTTACAAATTAAACTACTCCGGCTGTGTTTACCTTGATTGTTAGGATAGTGTAGATAATACTAAATTAGTAGGGAGTGTTAAAATAAACCTAGATAACACTCGTTTACTTCATTGAATAGTAAAAAAGTTAAAATCATAACATCCTATTTACTTTAATGGTTAAAACTAATTTATAATAATAATAATAATAATAATAATAATAATTTAGAATATAATTTAATAACAAAATAATAAAATCTCTCAATTTTCATATTCATTCTTCACGACTTCTCTTCCAAATCATATTACACATCCAGATTATTTTTATGAATAGTGCGTTTGGGGGGTAAAATTGGAAGATGAAATTATGAATAGTGCGTTGGTTATTTTTAACCCGAGCTTCGGCCGGGATAAATTTCACAATTTAGTGGACCTTTAACCCGGATCTCCTATATAACCCGAAAATTTTAACAATCAAAGTAAATATGTTATAAACCTATATTATTTAGTATATATACCTTTATAAACCTAAGTAAACGCACCCTCCTAATATTTTTTAGGGTGCTTTATATATTGATGCAAAAAATTACTATATTTACAAATTGGTTCATAAAAATTTACACGGAAGTATTTTTTATGTTTGCACGATTTTTTTTTTTTGCACATAAACCAATTTATAATTTGTGTGAATTTATTGAACCATTTTATAATTTTTTTCTATTTTTTAAAGAATCGCTAGCACCTAGATGAATGCTCTAATAATTGTTGATCGTATGAATGCTTCCGTAGAATTTTTATGTTATATATACTCCGTGTCCAATTTCACTAATTCTATTTTATTTTATATAAATTTTAAAGTAGTTATAATAAAATGAATTGCAAGTGAATAGTATAAATATTATTCCTTCCGTCTCATAAAAATATTATTCCTTCCGTCTCTAAAAAATATTATATTTTTTTACACATGGGTATATTTTTTACACACTCTATTTTAAAAAAATTCCAAAATTTTGATTTTATAGTTTTTTCTAATGATTTTGTGTTTGCCTTCAGCCAACGTATGAAGTATTAGTTTCATAAGTATTAAGTGCACCATGCAATATAAATATATTTTTTAAAATTATACTATAAAATATTATTGAAAAATCATTACATATTATTATTGAAAATTTTATTTTTAATGGTATTACTTTACAATAATAATATGTGTAATTTTTCAATAATAAATTATATAATTTATAAAAAAATACTCCCTCCGTCCCATAATTGTTTTCACACTTTCCTTTTTCGTCCGTCTCACAATTGTTTTCACACCCTATAAATGGAAACTAATCTCATTATTTTAATAATATAACTTTACACAACACTCTACTTTTCTTAAAAATTGTGTCATCCCAAAAGTGAAAACACCTCTGGGACGGAGGAAATACATTTGAATTGAACGTGATACATAAAAGATTTATGAGTGTTTGATGTAATTGTAAGAAATGAAAAGAGTTTAGGAATAAAATGAGTATAAAATAAAAATTATAGTAATATAATTCTCAAATAGCTGAACTATATAGATTTCTTAATTTCTAAAAATTAAAATCATTATAAATTCATTCCAAACGAATACCATCACTTTAATTATCGTTATCTCCTTTTTTATGAGCCAAACAGACAGCACTTAGGCCAGTGCAAACTAACCCATTATCCAAATTGTCTTCTACGTAAAAGACGACGTGTCGGAGTTGAACGTGTTTCCTGCCGCAACCACACATATTTTTGTTATCCCACGCTTTTTATTGCAAAATTACATCCAAATTTACATTAGAAAACACGTGCATGCTAATTATTTTACTTTTTCTCATTTTTTTGTCGGTGAATCTAAAAGTAGTTATATTTACTCAAAAGTTACGGTCAGTTATAATTTAACAATTATAACGATTTATTATAAAAAATTATAATTTTAAATAAAATAAAATAACTGTTTAAAAATATTTAAATTATATGATAACTTTGATGCATAAAAAATGATTTTTTTTTCTAAATTATGTATGTATGGAATGGTTGTACTATTTTACGCAATTCAATTACATATATACTATGTATTTATTTATATAGTCTCTTGGTGCACCAATTTCTATTATATGGAATCTCAATGGTCTAATTTTGTCAAAAGCATTTTGCAAAAAAAAAAAAATCATGCACTAATTATACTGTGCAATTGAAATATTAAAATAAAGTTGTGATATTAATTTTATTTGAAATATGATATTAATCTTAACTAAAATATGCAGATTAATATAATTAACCTTTGATATTAAATTTGATTGAATAATTTAAATAAAATGCGATACTAGCTTTATTTGAAACGTTACAAATTAATTTTGTGCGAATAGTGAATATATGTGATGCCTTATCAAATTGATCTCTGATCAATGAAGTAAAATATTTTGAATAAAAAATCTTTTTTATTTTCGCGTGTAAGAAATTAAGAAGAACAATAATCAATCTTTGAATATATATATATATATATATATATATATATATATATCTTTTTAATTGAACAAATAATGACTTGAGTTCCCACCATATCCAATTTAGCTTTTCTGCAATTTCAACTAGAATATATATTGGGTGGATTTGCAATTTCCCAAATATAGTGGATGGTCCTACTTGGAAGATGAAAATGATGGGGTGTTTGTACACCAACAAAATCCACCGAACATGTGCTTCGTGCACTTATTAAGCACCATTGACATATACTGAAATTGCCCTAGCAGCAGCCAAGGCTAATAACCACAAATTAATATTGATAGTACGTATGGATTAAGACATAATATAAACTAATTAATTTATATCATTTTGAATTTTTAGATGAAATGAAATTTTTTATGGTATCAAAATCTCCGGTTCATGCTTATATTTTGAGTTTGATTTCCTTAGAGAATAACTCTACACGTATTAAATTGTTCACCTTGTTGTATTCGAATTCGTTTGGAGAGGATTAAGAATCAGTAAATGTAATTCTTTTAGTATAGTAATATGTAATATTGTATAAACCAGTTGTATTTTGCAATTCTAAAAGATATCAATTATTTTTATAATATAATATTGCTATTTAATTAATATATATTAATAAAATAACTATTATTAATAAAAAATAAAAGTTCTTGAATTCAAATAACATGGTTATGTAAAGTATTTAGAAATTTTAATCAAAGTAAGTATTTAAAATCCATCAATTTGAATATTTTAATCAAATAAATAAAATTGATTTAAATTGTAAATTTTAAAATATATAGCTTTAAATCCCTATAATTCAAGTACACTTAGTATTGTTTCCTTACTATGATTTTAGTCAACATCTAAGAATTTAATTATAAACACTAATTTATATGCTGACAATTGACATATTTATGTTTAACAAATTCTACTATTGTTTTTTTTTTTTATATATAGGGAAATGTTAGTAGTTAGAAGTTAGTTCACCAAGTCTCCAAACACCCCAAGAATATCTTCAAGCCAATCTTATATTTTCCTCCTATTCATTCCCAAAGAAAATCGAACCGGTGTCACTCACTCAAGTGAGGAGTTCGGTGGCCAAGGTGAACTAACACACCTGGTTAACAAATTTTACTATTGCTGATGCAATTACATAGTGTTGTACAAAACTTTATTACTCCATGTTATTACCAAATCTGACTTAAAAATTGAATAAAATAAATATTTTTCTAATGGAGAAATGAATATAATGAAAATTGCAAGTACATAGTAAACTCATAAGAGATTGTTGAATTTTTTATGCTGAGTCTTACGCATTTTCATATGTATTATTGTACGTTAAAGATCATATATATATAGTGTGTTAAGAAACACTTGTGCTTTGAACAATCTTTCCACTAAAATGCATGGTTAAGACTCGTGCATGGACAATACCAAATTTGTCCTTGATGTCGGCCAATAAGATCTTGCCAGCTGTGAGCTGACAAATAATCTTTTTACAATGGAATTGTCCTCTACTCTAAATAATAAGTATGATTTGTGTGTATCATCTGTAAAATATTAATACTATTCTCAATTAATCATGATCTTGTTGATTTTATTAGTTGACTTTAAATGAAATAATAATATTTCAAATTAGATTTTGCCTTACAAAATAGATCTACATGAGAAGACAAAAATATATATGAATTCGAGTTTGCGGTAAACTCACTTTTATCAACTATCACTATTATATATATATTGACTATTACTATTATGCAAATACACTATCACTATTAAAAAAATTAAATGTATTTTTATAGTATTGATAGTACATGTGAATAACAATGATCGTGGAACGTCCACCGTAGCATCAAACAAAAATTGATTAACGAGTAAAAAACTTGTAAGGCATAAGCCTTAATTAGAGGTTACGAGTAATTAAATCTTTTTATACATTTTAAATGGTATTTAATATTTTAATTATTTTAATATTTCTAACATAAGACATTCACGATCCATTTATTATCGAATTTTTTTTCGTACTGACTAAAACCAAAACCATACCTATCATACTTTGAGTGTGTGGTGGAGATATTGAAAAATGAGTAAATCGTTTGACTATATCTCTTTTACATGGGTCAGACAAACAGTAATATTATTTCTCATAAGCTTGTAAGTTTAATTTTTCATGCTCGGGACCATTTTATTTTGACTGCATTTATTTCTCTTTTGTAAACGATGTTGAAGTCAAAATATTGGCTTGTTAATGCATTTTTTATCTTTTTGCAAAAAAAAAAAAAAAAAAAAAACCTCATTTAAGAGTTGGATTTTATAACAAAATTCGATCATAAAATAGAGAAATGCGTAGATAAATAATTAATGGCATGCAGCATGCTAGGGTCAAGGGAAAAGAGTACTACCACACTTTTTTTCCATGGGCTAATGGGCCTCAATATAAGCCCGTACTTTTGGGCCCACTAGATGGATGTAGCTATAAGCAAACAAATTCTATATGTATGAATTCTTTTTACATATTCCCTCTGTTCCGTGAGAATTTGTGTCCTACAAAATGACACATTCTTTAAGAAATTGTATATTATAAATAAATTAATGGCACATGGTAAATATATGTATACTTATATGAGTGTACACGTAAATCAATATTTTTTAGTAATGTGCAAATTTATGTGAGACGTCCAAAAGAAGAAAGTATACAAATTCATATGGAACTGAGAGAGTACTAGTTAAATGCGAATGTGAATGTGAATTGCATGTTTTTTTTTTTAAATCACCCCTCAGGGTATATCAAATATATAGAAAAATATGAAGTTTTACAAACCCAAACAAAAGGACTAGGTAGGTGAGCACAACATGTTTTACATATTATTCTAGTATTTATTATTCATATGAATTTTTTTATACAATTTTTTTTATGATGATATTTTGTGGAAGTATTATATTTAAATATTTATTTTGGAATTAATAGTTTTATTTTTAGGTGTATGAAAGACCCATGTTAGATTACTTAATTGAAGAATTAAAAGTTATATTTTTAGAAATTAATCGAGATAGGATCGTTGAATCGTTCTACTAGAAAATTAGGTCATCGTGATGTATTTAAAATCTCAAAATCGAATTATTGTGAGTGAAAAATAAATATACAGAGATGATATGTCATAACCTCCCGTGGAAGACATTTTGATAGGTTCGTGGGAAGGTGAAGAGATTTAGAGCAATTTTGTTCCACACAAAAATAGTTTTGAGTCCTTATAAGTAGGAATGTGTTCAAGTATGCTATATGTAGTGAGTGGGTAACTCATGCACTACATGGAGCGGATGCACGCCTCGCCGTCACTTGCCCGTCCCGGTCCTTGAATTTTATTTGGCAATTGGTCTAAACTCGTAAAGATATAAAACCATTAATATCCTCCATCTCAAACACTCTTCACATATTTTTTTATTAGGACGTCTCATAATAATTTACACAATAAAAATTTAAAATCCTTAAACTTGATTCTCATAATATTTACTTACTTCACAAGACAGTCTCTTAACTTAATTTTTTTACTTTATATATACTACTTCACAAAACAATCCTTCAACGCTCAAAAAATTCCCTTTACCAACTTATTATATATATAACCTATCTAATTATTTATTGGTTATTTATCTTAAAATACAAACCATAGTATTAGAGCAAGACTCAAGAAATGACACTTTTTCCAAATAGAAATAACACATTTCTACTTGCTTGGAGGTGGGGCTGGAACTGGAGGTCCATAGTACTGAGGAAGTCCTACATTTTCTTTCCGACCTCTCCATTTACCGACTAAAAAACAAGTGATTGCAACGATTAAAATAAACAAGATCAACGGCAAAGATACCACCACGACGAACCCCATCAACGGCTTCAATTAGCTGCAACACATGATGCATATAATATAATATCTTCTATATAAAGATTTTTAAATGTAAATGATTAATTTCATGTAATTTGATCAATTAAAAAAGCTCTCGCATTTGCTATTATTTCAAACTGCATGATTTGTTTTGCAATTCGGACAAACATTGAGATAATTTATTCTTATATATTTTTCACAAATTGTTATACCTGTGGGGCAGAAATCTTCTTATGAGAAACTCAAGGAATACAAAAAAAAATAAAAAATGAATAAATAAAATTCGAGAAGACAATATAAATAATTTTGATTAAATAACTCATATTAAAATTTTATTTTCTCAATCGAAACATACAAATAAATTATTTTCTTAAGAATAATTTTTACTTAGATAGTTCAGATTAAAAATTTATGAAAAAATTGACCATCAGCTTAGGCTGTAGTGAAATTTGTCAGTGAGTTAAAAGATTAGCGATATAGCATATATGTCCATTGGTTATATATATATATATATATATATATATATTCAATTTATCCTTAGTTGTGAAAAAAGTGTAAATTTTAAAGTCCACTGTTGTGGTTTCAAGCAAATTAAAAGACATGTGATACACTTGTCAAAAAAAAAAAAAAAAAGACATGTGATACATCAGTTATTCGTTCTCCAAATTTGTCAATTTAGTACCTCCATTTGCATGTTATATGTATACTACAACTCAACAGATCTAAGTGCGAATAATTCATTCACGTCAATTTTTCTAATAAAAAAAAAAATGGACAATTTGTTCATCTTTGAAAACTCATCATTTTTGGGTGTGTTTGATTTAAAAGATAAAATTATCTATCCATCGAAAATATGCATTTTTTCGATGGATAGATAATTTTATTTTTTAAACCAAACATATATATAACTTGTCATTTGATTCCATCGGCAAACAATCAAAACTAGTCTATGTTCGAGAACGAGTTTGAAGAACAATAATAAAATATTTTCCAGACCAATTTCATGCTCTTTTCTAATGAATATAACTAGGGGTGTAAATGAGTCAAGACGATTCGCAATTTACTCGTAAAAAGATCGAAATCGACTTGAGTAGCTCTCGAGTTCGAGTTTATAAATACATGGCTCGAGAGGCTCGCGAGCCTAATCGAGTTTTTATAATATTTAATATTTTTTATTAATTTTTTATATATAAATAAAATTATCGAGCTCGAATCGAGTCGAGCTTGGATTTTAGACAAAAAAGAACTAAAATATGTTTAATATTTTATTTTATTAAAATAATAAAATTATCGAGTCGAGCTCGAGCTGAAAAAAATCAAGTTCGACCGAGTTCGAACTCAGCACTACTCGGCTTGACTCATTTACACACCTAAAAATAACCACCATCATATATATAATGGACCTTTAAAAATGAACAAATTTACATTGGTTTCACCAATTCACTAGAAAATGTAAAATTGATTTGTATGAATTGCTCAGATTTAGATTTTTGGATTTCTAATATATGAAATGTGCAATTGAAGATATCGAATTGGCAGACTTGAATATATGAACAATATGATATCACCTGCCTTTTTAGTTCAACAAAAAAATAGCAACAATTTTAGCAAATTTTTTTTTTTAAAATTTTTGTGTGATCTTAGGCATAAATTGCAAACAAAAGATAACTTGGTAGCATAAATTGCTACCCTTTAGCATGTCGGACTAACCTTGACCTCACAATTTTCTCAATCAAAACATACAATTTATTTTTCCTTATTTTCTAATAAAGACATGTTACCAATCCAATAACATATTTAAATAATGGGCACTGATATTCTCCCTTATTTTAATTACTTCACCCCCTTTTTCACTTCACCATCCTAAATTTTCAGTTCACCCCTTTAATTTTTCCAAAAAACCCCAAAAGAATTATGAATAGAATTTTCATATGAAGAACATGAGGGTGAATTGATCCATTTGTAAATTAGAAAAACATAACAAAAAAGTATTTTGGTCTTTAAAATATATTTTGGAATGAAAAAATTAAGTGTATGGGCGAAGTAATAAAAAATGGGGAGAGAATATCCGTGTCCTTAAATAATTACTTTTGGGCTTTGCTCACGTTAGTAGAGCGTATATTGGGTCAACTAGTATTGGGCCTGAAAAAGAAAACTAGTATTGGGCCTGTACAGAACAAGAGACTGCATATGACAGTTAATTTGTCACGCGTAAAATTCATTTGTGCAACAAAATTATACATACTACTTTTTCTTCATTCACAAAATGTCTCCACTAAATATTACTACTTCCGTTCTAATTTTAGTTTTTGTTTATTTTTTAATAAAATTAATTTATTATACTTAAATAAACAAAATAATTTATATTAAAAAATATTAATTAAACCCTAAGAGTATTTTTGATTTAGGACTCATTTGGTTCGTAAGATAAAAGTATCTATCCGTCGAAAATATGCATGTTTTCGACGGATAGATATTTTTATCTTACGAACCAAATGAGCCTTAGTGGATTAATTAGTCAATCCCCAAACACGAAACTATTCCTGCCAAAACATGCATGTTTTGACAGGAATAGTCCCGTATTTGGGGATTGACTAATTAGTCCACTAAACCAAACACACCCTAAAAGTATATAAAGAGACTAAAATAGTAGAACGAGAAAATAAAAATTAGAATGGAGAAAGTAGTCTCTATGTAAATTTACCCATAGCACCAAATTTTCGATTATTAATATTGTAGTATTCATACAAACATCATCAATATCATAATATTCATGTATAGTGTTAGTATATTAATAAATTAATATCATACAGTTCAAAATATTTCCTTATAAACTATATTTCATTTATGCTTCGTTCATCCAATCATTTTTAAAATTTACTTTGTTTCATCCCTTCTACTCTTCGATGCCCATATCATACTACCTCCGTCCCGGAATTACTTTTATAGTAGTTCCGGACACGCGAACCAAGGAAAAGTAAATATATGAGTGTAAAGTTAAATAATAAAATAAGAAAAAATATATTTTGTTGATTTTTGTGAAAGAGAAAAATTTCTTTTTTTGGTGTGCGAAAGAAGAATTGGGACGTCCAAATAAGAAAAACGTGTAGTTTTGGGACGGAGGGAGTATAAAACAAATATGTTCAGCTAACAGATATTTAAATTACATAATCAGAAATTCTTTTACTTCAAATATTAACTATAACCCAAAATTACTTTATACTTAACCTTTCGATCCAAACAGAGACTTCGAAAGCAAAAAAAAAAAAGGCAAGGAGCATAAAATTTTTCAATAAAAAACTATAGGGAACAAAAAAAAAAAGAAGAGAAAACAAAATAAATCTTCGAATAAATTGAAAGAAATTAGAAAAAAGATTAATTTATTGGGAACAAATATGAAATCGTACCTTCTGAAAGAGGGGGCAACAAAGCCTCGTAACGAGTTTGAACTGTGTTAACTCGGAGAAAGAAGATTTTTTTTTTAGAGAGAGAGAGAAGGGCTGTGGTGCTATAAACTAAAAATGGATGAACTTGCTCTGAAGCTGTTGTATTACAGCTATTGCTTTCGTTATCAAGAATAAGGAAAATATTAAAAAGAAAAATATAAATATAGCAAATAGAATAGATAAAAGAAGCAGACTTAATTCTGGAAATTAATGATGCACCACTTTTCTTCATTTTTACGAAAAGTATATGAGTCAAGTCAACTCAACTCATAAATGAAATATCTTATCAAATAATCGAGTTTCAAAATTGATATCTTTCTTTATAGGAAAACTAAAAAATTAAAATATATATGTAAAACTAAATGATAAAATTTTAAAAATATTTTATTATTAATTTTTAATATTGTAAATTATTGCATTTTTTAAGTATAATAAAAGCTTGGGAAGTTTAAAAAAAATGTTAGGATAAAAGTACTAAGTATTATGAGTGTGGTATAGTTTATTTTTCTGTGTGTTTGCTTTAAAGAATAAAATTATATATTTATTCAAAATATACATATTTTTTTATGGGATAAATAATTTTTTTCATTAATGTATACATGATTATTATCTACTAAAATAATCACAAGAATGAAGGGTCGCTAAATACCGTCTACTATCTACACAGTGCTAAATATTATTTTAATTTTTTTAATCAATTTGAGTTAATTATCATCGATTGAGTGCCGCCATTTAAATTAGCCTTTGACATGTATTGTACTAGAAAATAATTGTTATAATATCTAAAAGTACTCCAATACTTTTTCCAACTAAAAAATTAACTTTAAGTTATTGGATTTCAAAGTTTTTTCAAGTGTCTCTTTGCGTTACTTATTACTAAATAAGTTTCTCCAAGTTTTCAAATGTGAATAACCTAATAAGTATATAATTTTTTTTTTATTTTTTTGGAGTTTGTGATGGCGGTTCAATTTTGTGTTATATATTTGGTGAATTTAAAAGTTATTGTAATCATTATCTTAGAAAATTATTACCTTAAAAAATTTTGTGCAAGTTACATTAATTTTCAATATTTTATTTAAAAAAAGAAGATCTAATTCGTAGTTGCCGTTCAACGGGTAAAAAATCTTATATTAGTAATAAGGAAAAAAATCAATTATTAAATTAAATCCAAGAAAAAAAACCCAGCTGGACTCAGTAGTGCATTACTTGGGGAGAGAGAGGAGGCAGAGGGGCTCTGAGTCTATGACATCTTGATATCAATGACCACCTCCTTCTCAGTCCCATTTGGTACTGCGTTTTCGATTCATTACTGAAAACACCCATTGCATTTCCTGGTTCTACGGATACGATGGAGGCAAATGGGGGAATGGTGGCTGGATCGCACAAAAAGAACGAGCTCGTCAGAATTCGCCACGATTCTGATAGTACGGTATGCCTTTTTTTTATTAGTTGATTTGGGTTTTAGTTATTTAATTAGCTCTTGTGTTATTGTTTTGTAATGGTAATAGCATTTGGATCTGATTGTTGAGAATCTTGTCATGGATTGAGAAGTTGGCTGCGCTTTTTATTTTTTCATTTTTAAGTGTTGTTTAAGTTGTTTTTGAGCAACTGTGTTAGTTTGGGTGTAATTTGGAAATTTTCAACTCAGTGTTGTCCATTGATCGGTGGGTCGGTTAACGTTGATTAGCTGTTGTAATCCATTTGTCGGTTCTTTGTATTGAAATTAGGAACTGGGCGCATGTTACTTTCCATGTGTACTCCTTAATTTGTTTTTCTTGATGTTTTTACATTCTTCTCTCTTCTTGTTCTCTTGGAGCTTGGGTTTTTGTTTGTTATGACATAATTCTTACTTTTAGTTTTCCGTAGGATTTGTAGATCATCTGTAAATTGCTTAAATTATACTGGGTAATATAAGGATCAATGGAGATTTACTGCCGTTTGACTGATTTTGGTGATAATTGGAGATATTAAAGGTTATTCAAAGATATCTTGGCTGTAGTTGGAGACAGCATCCGACCTATTTCTATATTATTTGACTCAATGACCTGAATTGATTGGTTAAGACTCTTATCATATGTTACAATGCATGTCCCATTGTGCAGCCAAAGCCATTGAAGAACTTGAACGTTAAGTTATGTCAGATTTGTGGAGATACTGTTGGAGTGTCGATCAATGGTGATGTCTTTGTTGCTTGCAATGAATGTGCCTTTCCAGTTTGCCGTGCTTGTTATGAATATGAGCGGAAAGATGGAAATCAGTCTTGCCCCCAGTGTAAGACTAGGTACAAGAGACACAAAGGTTAGTCAGCTTTTCATAATTTACTTCCAATTCTTTTATACACCTTTTTCACACTGCATGGAATCATATGAACTTATTTTTTCTGCATATAGGGAGTCCGAGAGTTGACGGTGATGATGAAGAAGATGACATTGATGATTTGGAGAATGAATTTAGTTATTCTCAGGGAAAACTCAAGGGTAGATCGCAATGGCATGGTGATGATGTTGATCTGTCTTCATCTTCTAGACGTGAATCTCAGCAGCCAATTCCTCTTCTTACCAATGGACAGCCAGTAAGTCTAGCAAACACATTCTTGATTGATATAATTACTTACCCTAAGTTCATATGATGTTCCATAGCTGATAGCTAGAACTAATCATATCCAAATGTGCAGTAAAGCTTCCAGAATTAAATCTTAATAGCCCATGAATGAACTTGTTGCTGTAATTGTGCCTGGCATTTTGCAGCTCTGGCGATGCCATCCAAACTTGATATATATTTGTAGTTTCTGTGGTACTGCATTATGAACCTACCCTATTGAGACCTAGAACCATTATAATTGTTATCATTGTGTTCCCACTTCTCTTCATTTTTTTGTTTTTCCTTAAAAAAAAACCCACATCACATTGTGCCTTTTCCTTGATTGATCCATAGGCGAGACACTGTTATCTATAAATCGATGTAGATTGAATAACATTTTATTGAAAAAGGTTGTCTTGTTTTACTCTGTTTGTTCTCAAGGGTCCTCTGTTACTTAGCAGTATTGCTAATTTTGGAATTCTCAGGGTCATGGACCTGTTCATGTATGCACTGTGCCTTTGTCATCCCGTTAACTATTTCAAGACTACTTTACTATATGTTAACCCTATGTGTTAAGAATCTTGATATGCGTCATTACCTTTTTCTTTGACTTGAAGTAATTTATGGTTTTGACATATTATACATGACTATAGGTCTCTGGGGAGATTCCCCCTTCAACACAAGATACACATTCTGTCAGAAGTACATCAGGTCCTTTGGGTCCTGGAGACCGTGTCCACTCCCTTCCTTATGTTGATCCACGGCAGCCAGGTATCCACTTGATAAATGTATTTACTGGTTATATGTCTTCTATCTTTGTTATACACAAACAATTTACAAATTCATTATTTCTGCAGTTCCTGTAAGAATAGTTGACCCATCCAAGGACTTGAATTCTTATGGACTTGGGAATGTTGACTGGAAAGAGAGAGTGGAAGGATGGAAACTAAAACAGGAAAAAAATATGGTGCATATGAACAACAAATACAGTGAAGGGAAAGGAGATATTGAAGGCACTGGGTCAAACGGAGAAGAACTACAAATGTAATTATTATGATAAATTAACATATTGTTCTTTTGAAACTGCTTAAGATGTGTGAAGATTAAAGAAATCACATTTTCTTTTCATAAATGACTAAACTAATATTTCTGTTAGAACAAGCAGATCACCATTAGTCTTCTACTCTCTGATTTATTAATTGGCACGAGGATAGATGTTATCTTTTGCACTTGCTTCAAATTTCCTCTTGGAGCGAATCTCTTTCTGATAACTAAACACTGTCTTTTCTATGGAACTGTGTCATGTCATCACTTTTATGAATGCTCTTTGAATGCTCATTTAATTTATATATCTGAAAGGATGATAATAGTCCATGTCCATGACAGGGCTGATGATGCTCGCCAACCTATGAGCCGTGTTGTGCCTATTTCTTCTTCTCATCTTACTCCTTATCGTGTTGTGATCATTCTTCGATTGATCATTTTGGGATTTTTCTTGCAATACCGTTGCACTCATCCAGTGAAAGATGCTTATCCTTTATGGCTGACTTCAGTTATCTGTGAAGTTTGGTTTGCCTTTTCCTGGCTTCTGGACCAGTTCCCTAAATGGTATCCTGTTGATCGTGAGACCTTTCTTGAAAGACTTGCATTGAGGTTAGTCAACATTTTTCTAAAATTTGGCACCATTTTATGAAGCTTGGATAATGAGGATATAAATTCTGTGCCATAGGGTTCTGTGGGCTTCATTCATCCTGTTCTAATTGCTTCTCTTCTCTTTTCACAGATATGATAGGGAGGGTGAGCCCTCCCAGTTAGCACCTATTGATGTGTTTGTGAGTACAGTGGATCCCATGAAAGAGCCTCCGCTTGTAACTGCGAACACTGTATTGTCCATCCTGTCTGTGGATTACCCTGTCGACAAAGTCTCATGTTACGTTTCAGATGATGGTGCGGCAATGTTGACCTTTGAAGCCCTCTCTGAAACTGCAGAATTTGCCAAGAAATGGGTTCCTTTCTGCAAGAAGCACAATATTGAGCCTAGGGCCCCTGAATTCTATTTTGCTCAGAAGATAGATTACCTCAAGGACAAGATTCAGCCTTCCTTTGTCAAAGAGCGTAGATCAATGAAGGTACATAACTAGTTCATCAAAGTAATCTCTGATAACTTCGTCTAGTAAATCAAGAAACAAGATAACAATGGGGTTTAATTGTGTTTCCAAAAAATGTTTTCCTGCAGAGAGAATACGAAGAGTTTAAGGTGCGGATAAATGCACTTGTCGCGAAGGCTCAAAAGATGCCTGAAGATGGGTGGACAATGCAAGATGGGACTGCTTGGCCTGGAAACAACACACGGGATCATCCTGGAATGATCCAAGTACTGGTTTTTGCTCTCTAGTTTTCATGATTTTTCTTTTCCCTGTGTTGTAATAAAATTTATCTTGTGTTTGTGTTTGTTTAACAGGTCTTTCTGGGGCATAGTGGAGGCCTTGATACAGATGGAAATGAGTTACCTCGATTGGTTTATGTTTCTCGTGAGAAGCGTCCTGGATTCCAGCATCACAAGAAAGCTGGAGCTATGAATGCATTGGTAGGTTGACACTGCCCACTATAATTAGAGCATTCTAACTGTGTGTTAGTTGATTGGTCTTAATTCAAAAATATTAATGGAGTTGCTAGAAGTTACTTTAGGAGTTGATGATGACCTATTCGTGCTATTTGTTCGACTTCTGTGGAAGTATACCATCTGATTTTGTAAATATTGTGGATTTTTTTTTCAAAGAATTGCAGCATTCTTGTCTTACATTTTTGTTAGTATGTAAGTTTTATGCATCATTGAGATTGCTCAATCGTCAAGAAATGATCACCATAGGTTAGTCAAAAGCCTTACTCCTAACATACAGATTGTATACAAGCCATATCTTGGCCCAAATTAACCAAATTCAATGTTCATCAGAGCATTTTTTCCAAGATTTGGCGATTGTTTATCTTCTCAGTGGTTCATCAAGATTTGAGCAATTTAGCAAAAGAGTTTTTAAATCCACGAGTTCTTACTTTTCATTCTTCTCATATTATTTTTGGCAATTGTTTCTCTTATCCAGTGATTTATGATTTTCAATATGACATACTGTTCTGTTATGTGCTACAGATCCGTGTCTCTGCTGTCCTCACAAATGGAGCATATCTTCTGAATGTTGATTGTGATCATTACTTCAATAACAGTAAAGCAGTTAAAGAAGCCATGTGCTTCATGATGGATCCAGCTCTTGGAAGGAAAACTTGTTATGTTCAGTTTCCACAACGTTTTGATGGCATTGACTTGCACGACAGATATGCCAACCGCAACATTGTGTTTTTTGATGTGGGTGTTTCTCGGGTTTTAAAACCTCTTTTTTTTCCTGCTTCTATTATATTACTCTCGACCAACTATTTATATGCGTCGAATTGTTATCTCTGCAGATCAACTTGAAAGGATTGGATGGCCTTCAGGGTCCTGTCTATGTGGGAACTGGGTGCTGCTTTAACAGACAAGCTTTATATGGCTACGACCCAGTTCTAACAGAAGAAGATTTGCAACCAAACATTATTGTCAAAAGCTGTTGTGGTCCAAGAAAGAAGGGACGGAGTTCCAATAAGAAGTATATTGATAAGAAACGAGCAGTTAAACGGACTGAGTCAACCATTCCTATTTTTAATATGGAGGACATAGAAGAGGGTGTGGAAGGTTGGTTCCAGTAATCTTTCGTCGCTTTCTTTAAGTTGCTTAAAACCATAGTCAAACCCTGTCTGTCCTAGTCAAGTTTCTGACCTTGCTGATCTTATTACTTCTACTCTTTTATTTTTATTTGGAAATTTTTGATGCAATTGCATTCTTTGTATTGACAGGATATGATGATGAGAGGTCACTTCTGATGTCCCAGAAGAGCTTGGAGAAGCGGTTTGGTCAATCTCCTGTCTTCATTGCTGCTACCTTTATGGAACAGGGAGGTATTCCACCTACAACAAATTCAGCAACTCTTTTGAAAGAAGCTATCCATGTCATTAGCTGTGGATACGAGGATAAGACCGAATGGGGGAAAGAGGTTTATTAGTTTACTTTGTTTTTGTCGAATAACATTTAATATTGTTATATTGTTTGTGAAAATGAAATTTTGAGGCATTTAACTCAACCTAATTGTTTTTCTCTTTAGATTGGGTGGATCTATGGATCCGTAACAGAAGATATTTTAACTGGGTTTAAGATGCATGCACGAGGGTGGATTTCGATATACTGTATGCCTCCTCGCCCAGCATTCAAGGGTTCTGCTCCAATCAATCTGTCAGATCGTCTAAACCAGGTCCTTCGATGGGCTCTGGGATCCATCGAAATTCTTCTAAGCAGGCATTGCCCTATATGGTATGGCTACAATGGAAAGCTGCAGCTCCTGGAGAGGCTTGCATATATCAACACCATTGTTTATCCTCTCACCTCTATTCCATTGCTTGCTTATTGTGTTCTTCCTGCTATCTGTCTTCTCATTAACAAATTTATCATTCCTGAGGTAATTAGCACATTATACTTTTGTTCTTTGACAATTTCTAGAGGGTGCCTGGAGACCACTTGTTCAATTGTTCTAAATCGTGGTGTTAAATTCATTTTTGTTCCATAATTTGTCTTTTCTGCAAAAGGTCCCAAAGAAGTTGTGTTTCCAGTTTAATACCATAACTCCTTATTTGTCTGATTTTGGTCCCAAAGTTTCCGAAATTTAATGTACGGTGTCGTTTTAGGCATGTTTTTTAGGACCTTTTGGCATCTGGAAAATGCAAAAGTTACGGAATCAATATTACACTGCAAGTGCCAAAAGTGTTCCTCAAAAAGATGGTACTTCAATTTCCTGCATCTTTGGGCCAATTAAGGAAGTTATGAGACTAAATTGAAAAAATCAACTCTTTCGGGACCTTTTGTCGGGAAGGCAGAAGTTGTGAACTAAAATGGATTTCTACTTTAAAATCTTGCATTTGGTTTTTTCACCACAGATGCAATCATGTTTTTCCATGCATGTGTGGTGCATGCTAAATCTTCTTGTTTAGACTTGAATTGATAATGAATTCGAAATTTATTACGAGAAACCCATCATATACCACATTTGGAATGATTTTTGTGGATTTGAATCCTTTAAAAAAATCCTCAATCCATGTCTGCCTCAATTGTTCTTCAATTCTTCTGCAGATAAGCAACTTCGCTAGCATGTGGTTTATTCTCCTCTTCGTCTCAATTTTTGCCACTGGGATTCTTGAAATGAGATGGAGTGGTGTTAGTGTTGAAGATTGGTGGAGAAATGAACAATTTTGGGTTATCGGTGGAACATCAGCTCATCTCTTTGCCGTCTTCCAAGGTCTCTTGAAAGTACTAGCCGGTATTGACACCAACTTCACCGTGACTTCAAAGGCATCCGATGAGGATGGAGATTTTGCGGAGCTTTACGTGTTCAAATGGACAGCTCTCCTCATTCCTCCCACCACAGTCCTCATCTTTAACATGGTGGGAATCGTGGCTGGTGTTTCATATGCTATCAACACTGGGTATCAGTCGTGGGGCCCTCTATTCGGAAAATTGTTCTTCGCTATTTGGGTTATCGTCCACTTGTATCCCTTCCTCAAAGGTTTATTGGGGCGTCAAAATCGCACACCCACAATTGTTATTGTGTGGTCTATCCTTCTTGCGTCGATCTTCTCTCTACTTTGGGTTAGGATAGCCCCTTTAACATCAGAGGCTACAAAGAGAGCTGCACAAGGACAATGTGGCATCAACTGCTAAGGTAAGTCGACAACCATTTTGTTAAGAAGCTCATCGGGTGTGTATATAGACAAGAAAGTATAGTGAAGTTGGGGTCCTAAGTTATAGTACACCGTGATGATATATATCAATTGATATTTATTTATTTATTTTATTTTTTTGGTCATTTTGATGATATACCGAGATATTTATTGTCTGTCATATTTCTCTTTCAAAATCTTATATTTTTTTAAATTTCAAGTATTGCATGAAGCAAAGAAATGGCAACTGGAGAACACATACATTTGCTTTCACTGGTTTGTCTAATGAAAATTGATTGATCGCAATTGAAGTTGTTAGGATGTCTTCGATGAGTTGATTCTATCTATTTAATAAAAATAATTATTATAATTTAAAAATATATTTGAATTGCACCATCTAATTACTTACCCTAAATATAAACTCCATATTGTTAGCTTAGAGTTATGCTTTTTAACATAATAAAAATATTTTTTCTTCAACTTCTGAACGAATTAACTCATTTTTAGCAAAACCAAGTGACTTATGTTTTTTCTTTACTCATCATCTTTTTTTTTTTCAATCCATTATAACAAAAGAAAGCTCCATGCGTAGTGCTTGACTTTTACAAAATTGGGAACCAATTTCTACGATTTTCTGCGTGTAGGGAGGGTCGATAACATATAATAACGATGATTTATTACTTTTCAGTCATGTTTTACGGGAAATAAAGTCTTACTCTTGTATGCACCAGTTATACCGTGCAACCCAAATTTATTTTTGAAAAATTACACAAAATATTATTGAAAAGTCGCACATATTACTGCTAAAAAGTGTATCTCTAATGGTGGAACTTTTCAGTAATAATTTGTGTTACTTCTAAAAAATACACTTGAGTTGCACAGTGCAACTGATACACAAGTGACTTACTCGGAAATAAAATGTAACCAAGGTCTATTAATAGATACAGTAAAAAAACCTTAATTTTTGGTAGGTACAAAATGCAACAACAAACACATAAGTTCAACCACCTTCCGAAGTGCAACAACAAAAATTTAAGTTCAACATAAAATGTTATACTTTCGTATCTCATGGAAAATGTGGAAAAGAAATGTACATGAGATAAACTTGTTAAATTCTTAGCTAGAAAACAATTTCCCACAATTTTCTTCATTAATACGAAGAAGATAAATAGACTAATTTACAAGTCAAACCAGACATCCCTACTCTCAAGTTCCCAATGAATTACTATCACAGTACATTTTAGTTGTTATGTAGGGAAATTTTCCTAATCTATTTTAAATTTACATATTTCTTGTGGCCCAAAAGTTCATGAGTTCATCTCTATTCAAATTTCATGAGTTCATCTCTATTCAAATTTACAAGTCCGAAGGAGCATTGTGCATCAATTTTGAACGACAACTTTGCAATTCTTTCACAAGTTTGGCGATATCACTGCATATTCTTAACTATAATTTTTTATTCTCTCCTTATATTATACTCCCTGTGTCCCGTAGGAATTTACACCCTACGGGATGACACTTTTTTTAAGAAAAATATATTTTATATATAAAATAGTAATATATGAATAAATATGTATATAAATTTGTGTGTACACGTAAATCAATATTTCCTTTTTGAGTAGTATGCAAATTTGTATGGAACGTCCAAATAAAGAATGTGCAAATTCATGTGAGACCAAAGAGAGTAAGTCAATTTTCCGTGCACGAATTACACCGTACAACCGGACATAAACGTACAAGACTGATATAACATGTTAACTAATATAAAAATATAACACGTTAACTAATATAATTAAAATATAATGAACACACGAATCTAACGTCAGTGATTAAAAAATTCTGATATTATAAAAACACACACGTGGGAGCACATAACAAAATTGGAAAAATAAAATGGCGATTCATTGTATCAAAGAGTTTGTTTTCAACTTTCTTTACTGAGCACATAATCAATCCAAAGACAGCCTTAAATCAATAACTGAGTAGGAGACGACATTTTAAAAATTATTGAAATTTTAAGACCTCAAGCCACAGATTTTAGAGAGAAATTAAGTTTGATGGGATTGGGAGCACAAAATAACATAAAAAACCAACCATTATTATATATATACTACACCAGTTACCAACCACTACAGCTAAAATAAGTCACTTTTCCCCAGTAAAAGTTAACACTAGTGTAGCATTCCACCTGCAATGAAAATATACTTCCACCTTACTTCTTCTACCCTTTCAGTCTCGTTTCCTTTTCACTGATGGTGTTCAATCCTTAACCAGTTTATCCTATGTATACACGAAAAAGAGTACAAGGAAACTAAAAGTGTAGCAAAGACTTAATACACAAGGGAGAGAGGGGTGGGCGGGTGGGTGGGAGGGGGTACCAAGGTCAAGGCAGCTGAATGCTCTTTCACAGGGGTTTCTCCAGAGTTGACATGTCAGAACATGCTTTCTCGTCCCAGCACCTATGAACTTAAAAAAAAGTGTTACAACCTCTGGAGATTACAATCCTACCCAATTGGCTGGCTTCTCACCGACTGGTTTATTTGACAAGCGACGTTTGTATCTTTTGAGAACCGATGCCAAATTTTCTTTGCCCTTGGGAAAAGCAACATCACCAGCTGCTGTGCCTGTTCGACCTTTACGACAGGATATAGCAATTTCAACATCTTTGACCATGTCTAGAAGCATTGCTGCAGTAGTGAATTTCCCTCTCCCCAGTTTTGAAGGAGGAGGCAAGCTACCATTTGAAATAGGTGGGGGGCTTAACTTTTGCTGGTATCCAGCAGGAAGTTGAAGGCAGAAGCAGGGAGCCATTGGAGAACGAGGCTTTGAAAAAGCCAGATCGATTATCCCCTACAGAAGAAAATATATACTTGAGATCAAAGAGAACCAACAGTAATGTATATTACTTGTAGGAGCAAGATCTATAAACAGTCATAACCCAAAAGTGTGAGATATGTATATTACGGAAAAAAATATCATTAACGCGATTTAACAGAATTGGTGATGTTTTACCTGAAGACGATTTAGAACATAGGTGTACTTCCCCCAAAGTTCTGGCCTGCTTTCCATGAGGGAAAGCTCAAGGATCCTGTGGATGCACCAAACTCCAAAGCTTAGTATAAGATCTACATGCCAAACACATCCATCGCCACAATTGGGAATAGACATAAACTTTGAATGCTCTGTTTCATCAATTTTCATAGCAGTACTAAACTTTCTGTCCACGGTCCTAGTTTCAGCTTCATAAATGAATCTTTCCCTTGCGGCTACTCGATCAATAAGGTCCTCATCAGCCCCATCATTTTGTCTGAACAACCACTCAGATCCTTCAAGCTTCAGAAGTCTATTTATGCAACTCCTGAAAGACTGCAGAAGCTTTGCTTCAATATCAACACTCGATGCAGTCTCCGGTATTTTTGAAGGAGACTTATCAGCTACTACACCAAATTGTTCAAAAGGTTGCCTAGACCACAACGAATCAGCCCCTGTCCTATAACCAAATTGCGAAGGGAAAGCATCCCTAGAAACCTTAGGAGGAGAAAAATCATTAAACCCCAATGCAGTACCAACCCATGCTGAACCGTTTGATCTCATCTGCTCACGTACAGGGCGGCTGATGTACTGCCTGCCCATTGAACTGTCCCAGTGAGAGCTCTTATCAGATAAAGAATCCCGATGAGGTATATAGAGCCCCGAAATGTCGGGCGAGCTGTGAAATTTCTTCACATTGGGTGGGGTACTACCATAATCCACCACTTCGGGAGAGCAAACATCCAGATTAGGTTTTTCGGATTTTAATGAATTGTTCCGCGAAACAGGAACGTTGTGGAAACCAGGTGGCCTGAGCAGTCCATTTTGCGGCTTCGGCCCTAATGGACGACCACAAGAATCTATAGAATTTGGTTTCACAGAAGGTGTTGAGGCTTGTGTTATAGACTCCAGTTGGCTTTTTTGATAAATAGAACCTTTTTCTTTAGCCATTCGCCCCAGATATGAAGCCATATCATAACCATGAATAGTAGCTGGTTGCTGATCATGGCCATCAGAGGATGATGGAACATGCATACTTCGATAACGCCTCTCATCAGCATCGTGGGTATTGTGGGTATTGTGGCTGGAAGTTCGCACATATGCATCTAATAATTGCATATGGTTAGACCATACCGGAGATCCCTGCTGGATCCCAAGTGGAGATCCAATATTACTCTGCCCGATATGATGCAATGAAGGATGGTAAAAGCTAGGATTTCTCAGAAGATCAGGTCCAACTCCAGCAGGAGAAGGGATATATCCAGAAGAATCCTTATTAAGATTTTCCAATTTAACTGGAGCAAATGAGGATTTTGAATCTACCTTGGATTCAATCCCTAGTACAACATCCAGCTTCCTAGCCTTAGCTTCATTTGTTGCTAGGCCGTGTAAATCAAACAGCTGTCCCCAGAATTCATCAAGAATTGCAGTTAACTGGCGCCTTGCAGCTCGGCCTAGTCCTGCTAACCGTGAGAGACTTCCTGCCCCACTTCCTACATCATCATTTTTTCCACCAAGACTTCTAAATGATCCTGGGCCATCAGATGAGATAGAGTGGTTGTTGCTCTCAGAAATGTCTTTTATTGATTCTTCGGGCTTCCAAGACTCTCCTTCGTCATCCTTCTCATTCTGCACATCTCCTTCGATTTTCAATGTCTTCTCCTCCACGCCTCTTGATTCAGTGCTCAAGGTGATATCATCCAGCAGTTCACTTTTATCACTCATGCCAGATCCATTATATGCAGATTCTGAAATGGTTGCAAGTGCCTCTGGACTGCCTATGGCAGGCTTTGGAAATGCAATCCCAGATATATTCTCCTCAATTGTAGTCAAATCAAGATTAGTCACGGAATCTAAAAGTGTTTCAGGTAAATTCAGATCAGAAGTCGGAGTTGATGAGTTCTGATGGTTTCCAGGGTTATCCTCTGATGATGATACAGGTTCCAGCTTTTCAATTGAATTTCCTAATTGATTTTCACTAATTTCAGTTGGACTTCTTTCTGTGAATGACTCGGTCACTTTTTTGTCCCAACATAAAGCCTGTGTATCTAAACCAGAACACACAGACTTCAATGGAATGATTGCCAGCCAAAGCATCAAGCACAGTGAAGCAAAAGCAGCTACCAGAAGAACAAAATACGAAATTGGCACACTGCTCCAACTGTTCCACCTTAAACCAATAACCCAATCACTAGTTCCAAACACCAACTCGATGACAAACACAATCTTCAGACCCAACATCCCAACAAAGGATATTAGAGCAAAGAATTCCACTAGATGAGAAACTTTGTAAGCACCCATAACTGATCTAGAGGAGGCAATTCGGAACAGAGGGACAACAGAAGATGGAAGAAGAAGAGCAACCAAGACTTGCGTAAATATCAGAAGTTGAAATATACCTTCAGCTCCTGAATACCAGACACAAAAAAGTGCTGGAATTATGGCAATTATTCTGATTGTAGCACGATGAAGCCAACTAGGAATTTCCAATCTAAAGAAATCATGTATAGTCACTTGTCTTCCAAGACTCCAAGATACAGCTACCATTTGATTGGAGACAAACATCATAAAAACTAAAGCAACAGAAAATACGGAACTCCTAAATCCCTGCATCATCATCCACAAATTTCACTAAGGTATAAAATACACCAGAAAACTGCAAAAAACTTTTAAATTAAGGACAAATAAACTAGCAAACTGAATGAGACAAATACCAACCTGATCCAGTAAAGACAATGCATCCTGTGAAGTAAGTGAAGATATTCCACTACTATAGAACACATTGGCTGCCAAGTTCATTAGCATTGAATTCACCAGGAAAATACCGCTAAAGATGCATGAAGTGGCAAAAAAATGGTCATAACACAGTGCCCCTTTAGACATATTTGTTTGTCCCTGATCTCCCTGCAACTGAGGGAAGAACAACCAGAAGCAGTAAACAGGTTAAGGAAGTGAAACAACCAAACTTCAAAAACTAGAAAAACACTGCATCATATGCACTGTGGTAGCATCATCATAGAGTTATTCCAATGAGCTCAAATCATAGGTTGCACTTTGCAGTGATTCAGGAGAGTTAGATGAAAAACCTGTACAATAGCTGAATGGAGGTAAAAGTTATGGGGCATAATATTTGCTCCAAGTACGCCCATTAGTGCATACGCATTTTCCCCAGTCACCTTATTAAGAATCCCACCCATGGAGATTGAGCTTTCTGATTGACTTATTAGTACTCCGGAACCATAGGATGCTAGTATAAAGCATGCCAAGCATATGGATAAGATCTTTGCTTTGGGATTCTCCTAGAAAACAGTAGCAATATCTTAAAAGTGAAACAAACCAACTAGCAAATTGTAACAAAATGAAGCAGGCAAAACTTACAAGGAGGCTAGCGAGAAATGGAAATAGAACAGCATCAAAGCCAGTTAAAAAAACACAATTAAATAGGTCAATTCCAAAGACAGCATTAAGGCCATAGGCGGTGCCCAGTACCTAACATACCAACAAGTTATTCAATTAGAAATAATATATACATACATATATATATATATAGAAAAAACCAAATTTAAAAGGATTACTCAAAGAGTGAATTACCATTGCGAGATCTAGCACCACCATTGAGATCTCTGTCTGAATGCCTAAAAGTATACATGTCAAATCATCATATTCCTCGCTGCATATCTAGATTATGAAAAACAGTGAGTTAACATTTTTCGAAGTTTATGCAGCATATGAAAGACACTGATTGAGAGAGCACTTAAAAGAAATTGATGCAATATATAGAAGCAAATAAAACTTCTCTAGAAACACTCAAGGAGGAGTAAGACAGATGTCCCTATCAGTTGGATGACACTGAGAGCGGAAAGTATATAACAGAAAAATAAGTTGCACATACTAATTAGAATAACAGTCACAACATTAAAAATTATTAACTAGGGAAAGAAAGACCACTAAAACTTTCAAGAAGCAGACTAATAACACTATTTATTATATAGCATACGCATGCACTTGCATGGTCGCTATTGGTTGAAGTTAAATTACTCAGTAAGATGTCTTCCATCAAAGTACCGTATAATTGTAAACAGCCAGTCAATCGAATCATTTGCATGATAATTGCAACAAATCAAGTTTAAGAAGAATTATGCAGATAACTCAAAGTTAAGCAGCTTATCACATTTAATGTATATTATTTGCAACAAATCAGATTCCGAGCACAAGTGTATCACTTCATCCGTTACTGTAAAATTTAATTCAAATTCTATGGGAATTGATGCAACGGGAAAAGTAATGGACCTCACAAGGAACAGAACAAAGGATATAACTGCTTGCAACCTGTGCATGGTTTTATCAAGTGGCAACTACTAAATGAGGGGGCAGGAGTCATAATAAACAAAAGAAAAGGGCAGGACTGATGTCTCTACTAGTTCGGTGATACTTACATTATCTGAGTAACACAACAATAAATTGCACACTCCCAGTAAGTCCTAATATGACCAACTAGAGAGATACCCCTTGAACTTTAAATCAAGCAAACTAATTCACAAATTACACTAGGTTTGCTCATGGAATGATCACTAATGGTTTCAAAGTTGATGCAAAGCAAATAATTCCTAAGATACCATCTCTTAAAGAATAGATGCAGATAATGTCTAAAAGACCAGTCAATCAAATCATTTAAATGATACTTGCAGTTACAACACATCAAATTGCAGCATACACATGCAAATAACTTCAAATGAAGCAGCAAATAAAATTGAAGGTATAATAAGCTATAAATCAATTTCAGCACACTCTAGGAGACTACTTGCTTAATTTATTGTTTCAAATTTAAATTCAGAGAAAGCTGAAAATAATGCCAAAGAAAACTAATGCATGAATCAAAAGAATGTTGAAAGAAATAAGCACACCTTCGCAAGATTTTTCCCAGTGGCAACTGCTACGCAAGCAGATAGGTACTGGCATAAAATCGCAGCACAGTTAATAATAAGCACCAGCAAAGACAAATCCAGACCAATTCGCGCACCACCCTCTACAGATGCAGCCCATTTGCCAGGGTCAACATAGCTAACAGCAATCCAAAGAACTGGTCCAACAGCAGCAAGCACCCGCTTTCTAGTGCTTGGCTGATAATTAGTCATCAATGTCTCAGATTCCATTTGTGATCACAAGTAAAAGAAGAACAGCATTATCCACTGAGTGAAGCAAATTTCAAGCAGATGCAGAATACGCCAACATTGCCAAGGATAATTACATTCTGCCTCCCTCAACAGCTTCTATCCAATAAAGGACCAATTCTCAAAATAACGAGGAATTCCTTTCGAGTGTTCCAGGAAAACCAGACAATATAACTTCATCAGCTTAAAAGAAAGTCAGTCAGTCTATTCCTTAGCATGTGTTCATTTTTCACAATTCAAATATTCCAGTTAGTAATTCTTGACAAAGTACACACCAGACTCCAGCAATGCCTTAATTAAAAGCATCTTCATGAAAATGCTTGACCAAATCCATTTTCAAAGAGTTGATCTGTACTACCAAATCTTTGACGTAGCTCAAACATGGGGAGGTAAAAAATCAATAAAAACAGATCTTAACTTGATTAATATTTACACTCCAACGATGCCGATACACTTCTTCTCTGAGCTACGCTCCACCAATCCTGATACAGTAAATCATTTGCAAAAGTAAATATGTTATCCAGCACAGAAAAATAAAATTATAGAACTGTGACATGTTCAACAGATATAGATAACACAAAATTAACAGTTCTATCAGTCTTCAACTCAAATTCAATGTTATTCAAAGAATTAGTTGCCATGTGTAATGATTAAAACACTTTTTACAGCTGGAAAAAGCTTTTATGAACTAAATATATCTGTAAAAGCCCAAAGTAGAATGATCTTTTTCAAATGGTTAAAGAAAATTTCAAGTTCCATGATACAACAAGACTACATAACAAATGAATCAGAACAGCCATTAGATAAATCATAGAACATGACATATAGCACGTATCACCTTAAATAATATGACTAAGAAGAAGAGATTGGCTGAATACTTGTTTCAGCAAAGCCTGAAAGGCAATAACCCAGCTGTATAAGCAAAACAAAGTAGTCCTCAACAATAAATTCTAAAGTCCTACTACTAATGGAAAAGGCAAAATCCCAAATTGGAAATCAACATCTTAATGAAAGATAATAGCAGCACAAACTGGAAATTTTACGACTGGCAAAGAAGGCAAAATTAACACGCAACAGATCTTTCACATCATGAATAACGCCACGACAAATCATATAAACGACAAAAAACCCTAATTCATCAAACAGTAGTCTAAACCCGAAAACCCAGAACGGGTTCCAAAATCTCCATTCAATCAAAAGATTCAAAACTCACAAACAATAACGCAGGCAAATTAACCACGCCCGTCAACGGATCTGGACCTGATTAGCGACCAATAAGCAAGAAGACGACCCCCGATTACGTACTCACACAAAAGACAAACAGTACGCGCACGCATTACCCGCGATTAACCGGGTACTCATCACAGAGATTTGAGCATAAAATATTAGGGTTTTTCATCCCCGTCCACTTTATAACTGCAATCTCACCTTTTCGGGCTCGCAAGTACTCAGTTCTTTAGATCAGAAGCCTTCAAGAAAAGCCACGCGTTTATCGATGCATTTACTGAATGAGAGAGAGAAGCAAACTATCGATACATACACGTATACATACAGCAAAGAGATGTAGATATAGATAGAGATAGAGATAGAGATAGAGATAGGGAGAAGAGTGTGAGCTGGGAGTGTAGATAGAGAAGAAAGAGAACATTTATTATATTTAATTAATTATAGTATAGATACATGTTTGTGTGTGCAGAGGGTTGGGGGTGGGTAGTGGGCTTTCCTTGAAGATAATAAAAGATCTTTGGGGAAAGGGGAAATAAATATATGGTCACTGCCAAGAAAAAAGCTCCTTTCCTTTTTCTTATTTTTCTTTTTTAAAAATATTATGAAAAAATGTACTACTACTATGTTTTTCCCCTTATTTAACTTATGACTTAGTCTTGTATGCACCAGTTACATCGTGCAATTCAAGTTTATTTTTTAAAAATTATAAAAAATACTATTGAAAAGTTATATATGTTATTACTAAAAGTGTATCTTTAATGGTGTAACTTTTCAGTAATAATTTGTGTAACTTTTCAGTAATAAGTTTTATAATTTTTTTTAAAATAAACTTGAATTGTACGGTGTAATTAGTGCACAAGAGACTTACTCTTAACTTATTTTGAGCATTTTATTATTTTTATATTTGTTTAGTAATATCAAAACACCAACTGTTATTTATAAACATATAATAACAAAATGTTGGAATAAATTGTACTCAATTATTAATCATATAATAATAAAATAGAGTAGGTCTCTTGTGAACTCGTACCACTATTATGTGTAATCACTATCACTGTTATTCACATATATTATCACTGTTATAAAAATATACTTAATTTTTTAACATTGATAGTGTATATGCATAACAGTGATAATGAATATACATGACAGTGATAATTAATAACTCAAGTTCACCATGAACTCGGGTTCATAAAAGTTTTTGTCAATAAAATATTAAATTAAATTGGACCTTTTTTTTTTTTAATGAAGATCATATATAGCTTAATTGGTTAAAGTTTTTTTTGCTTGCTTTAGGTTTTTTTATTTTTTAATATTTATAAATAATATTATTATATTTTAGATATATATTTATTTATTTGTGTATCTATCTACACATATATGTATATTTAATAACGAAAATTTCCGTCCAAAATAAAATTTAATTTCTTGCTTCAGACTTTTTCTTTTCAAATTTGTAAGAAAAAAGTTTACTTTATTGTTTAATTTAATGATAATTTGGTGGGATTAGTTTGTAAAATTTTAATAAAGTCTTTAAACAAAAATTTTGAAAAGCTATTTGTAAGTATAATCTTTTTTTTTTTTGTCAAGCAAAAAAATCTCCAGTGGACTCATGCACAATTTTTGTAGCTATAAACTAATGCAAATAATAGTTAATATTTCAAAAAAAATTCTATCTCCTTTAATCCATTTTTTCAATGTTTAAGTACATATTCAATATTTCTTTAAGTAAACGAACTAAGATATATTTTGGGTCACTTATATATTGGTTCAAAAAATTAATTATATTTATAAATTGGTAACAATTTCTGCACAGAAACATAATTTTTTTCTGCACAGAACCAATTTGTAGTTAGTGTCAATTTTGTGAACCATTTTGTAATTTTCCCATATATTTTTTTAGAATTCTACAAAGCTAAGGTGTGAATTATCAACTATCGCATGAACACAAACAACTCATAGGGTATGTTTGTTTTGGGATTTACACGTATGGACATAGGATTTTGCGATCACGCTCCACACGAGTTTGAGATTTAACATCCGATTTTCAAATATCAAACTCAATCCAGACCTAAAAATATCTATTATACCTATAATTAATTTTTCCAACGTAACATACTTATTATACCTATTAATACTCTTATAACATACCTAAAAAACCTATAATTATACATATAATATCAATAATTATCACACTCTAATTTGATATAAAGTAATATCATACCCTACCAAAATCTCAAAATAAAACACACATTTTTACTATTCATCAATATTTTCACATCCCAATATTTCAAAGTCATGACTTTCTAAGCACACTTAAATCCCAAAACAAACATACTCATAAGAACTTGGTTTGTGATCGAATCTATTAGAATATATTTTCAATGATCTAAAAGGTAAAACAAGTCAAGCTCCTTATTAATATATAATATAAATATATTTTATGTATTCTCTTATACTTAAATTTATATTGTATTAGATAGTATTATAAGCGGGAGAGTGGTCTTATAGTATTTAATTTTAAAAAATTACTCTTATAGTATTTAATTTAAAAAAATATATTAAAACAGTAAAGTGATACTTTGTCCAAATTATAAAATCAACACTATATTCTTAAACTAGATAAGTTTTCACGTATTGCCCAAATATTAATAATTGTATATAATATTTTTATAATAAAATAAAAAAATGAAAGATATATTAATGAAGTTCAATATATATTTTAAGTTTTCGTAATTCTAAATTTTTTACTTTAAATTATTTTTTTAATTATAAATTCTGACAAAATTAATTATAAAATGTTTTTTATTTATTGAATAAACTATTTTAAAATATAGCCAGTCAGAAGAATAACTTTGAAAAATCAATTAATTAATTATATTAATATGCTTTATAAATTAAAATGTGTGTACATATATATAATTAAGTAAAAGTAATATAAAGGAAAAGTAGTCTAAATAATTAAATAATTTAAGTTTAGTTAAGATTTTTTATTTTGATATTACAATCATATTTTTTAATAATAGTTAAGTTTCACATCAAATTTTAAAATTGCAAATCAATCGAATCAAAACACACCATCAAATTTAATCATGTTATAACATAGGTTAAAACTTAATTTTCTATCACTCATAAGATAATAATATGTATTTGAATTTTTATGAATTTTTATGTGGAAGTTGATTTATTGTATTAAAATATATAAAATAGTTTTTGATAAGGGTATATTGTTCAATTTAAGTGAATGAAACAATAAAAACGCATTTGTGTATAATTATTAGTAGAATGAAATGTAATTTATAAATTTTTATTATTGATAAATAGTGAATTATGCAATATTTTTTGGGACAAAAGAAATAGTATGTAGGAGGATTAATAATTGATATTATGATTTTTAAATTCATCCATATTATAAAATAATTAATTATATTAATATAATTTTTTATTTAATAAATATTGTAGATCGTGCATCACACGGGTAAAAAAACTAATATACACATAATGCACGTTGTTGATAGAATTTACTAATGGTGTTTGCTTATGTGGCTATTATAGTGTATTAATTCTACCAAACAATAATCTAAGAATTAATGTTCTTAGTGTTCTTGAGGGGATAATATAGAGAGAGAAAGTAGAGAGTTTAGAGAGAGAAAGTATTTGTTGTATTATGATTGCATTGTTGAGAGAATAGTACAAGTGAGACCTATTTATAGGTGTGCAAGTGTGAGGTGACACCTTACGAGCCTATTGCAATTGGCTTCAGGTGTCGACGAGGGTTCTCAACCCTCGTCTTGGTCCCTCACAATGCTTCCTATACAATGCTCGTCCTACTACATATCTATTCGCTCTACATATACACGTCGCCAATGCCCTGATCCCGGGCGAGCTTCTATGGCGAGCTTCCAAGCCTTGCGTGATTTCGGAGCAGTGTAGAGGTGAACTCTGACTTGGTCTCTTTGATTATAGGCGAGCTTCTCGCCGACCTTCTCTCTCGGGCATGATTAGTTACTTGGGCGAGCTTCCCTTCATCTGGGCGAGCTTCCCCTCGTTTGGGCTAGATTCCCTTCATCTGGGCGAGCTTCTTTTCGTCTAGGCTAGCTTCTCAGCCTTCATGCTGGCCAACTCCTCAGCCTTGGTTATTTATCCTTCATTAGTAGTTCGCTTTAGTTCACCTATCAACACACGTGTCTTTGATTTAGTGTCTGTTTTGGATCACTTAAAACAGCTTTTAGAATAACCGTCTCTCACAACTTAAAAAAAAAATTAGAAATTGTTTTGTAGAATTTCAAAACAAACTCTTATTCACTCGCTACATTTTAATATCAGTGTTAACCTGACAAAGAATAACTTATTGTGTAAAAAAGAGTATAAGAAGTAACTTGTTCTTAAAAACTTGTTTATCAACAGCACATAAACACCCTCTCTTTTACTATGCACGTTTTATATTTTTTATAGTGAAATCTAATTTAAATATTTCAATTATATCATTCGGCATAAATCGATTATATTTATGTGCTTGTTTTATTTATATTAAACCACATATGACTGACTCATACTTGTGTATATTTTTTAAACAATTGAGTAATTTAGGATACATATTACTTTTAAGATTGAACTTTTTTTGGCATATAGTGGCAATTAAATAGGAAAAATAAAATCTCTACCCTGTATATAAATGGGAAAATGGGGAGATTGGATAGAGAAGATTTGAATGTGAGTCCTGTTTCATTTATGACATATGAGTTATAAGTAGATTAGAGTTTAATTCCTTTGTTGATAAATATACTTTAACAAATCGAATCAATTATACTTTAAAATAATGAATGATTTATATATAGGTTCAAGAAAGTCATTATATTTACAAATAGGTTCAAAATATTTGTACAGAAGCAGATTTTTTTCTACACATAAGCACATTTTTTTTCTGCACAACACTTACTTGTAAATATAGTGATTTTTTTAACCTATTTGTAAGTGACCCTAAAATAATATTCCATGTATTTTTACATTTGTACAAAATAAATATCAATCCAAAATTAGAATTATGAAAATAAAATAAAAAAGAGATAGAAGTTAAAAAAGGCAATGAATTTAAAATTAAATAAAAAGCTATATAAAAGACAAGAGCTATAGTAGAAGTCTGTAAAATGGCACAGTAAAAAAAGCAAATGAAAAAGTTACTATATTTATAAATAAGTGATGTGCAGAAAAAAAAATGTGTAGAAAAAAAAATACTTTTGTGCAAATATTTTGAACTTATTTATAAATATAGTGACTTTCTTGAACCTACATGTATATCATCCTAATATATAAATTGGAAAATTAGAGAAATAAGCGTGCTAAAATATAAATATAGTATTATAGATATATAAACATGTAATGAGACCTATATAAATCCAAATACTAGGAATGACAAATGGAGCGCATCAGGGCGGATACCTCAATATACATGCATGCTCCGCGCTTTGCCCCGCTGATCTACCCTGCTCCATGTTCCACTGCGGGGCAGCATTTTGAGATCCATGCCTGCCCCGTGCGAGGCGGATCTGCTCTGCCCCGCTCCATCTATTAAATTCTCATAATTTTACAAAATCATATATATAAAAAAAAACTAAATGCAAAATATTAAAAATTCACAATTTAATCAACAATAATCCATCCAAATTACAAAATCATATCCAAAATTTGATTATTTTAAAAAAAATATATATAATTCTATATATTATATATATTTAATATTATATATAATTAATATTATATGGAGTGGGGCGGATCAGGACAAAAAATATGTAAATCCATGCCTGATCTATTCCGCAAACGGAACGAAACGGATCTGCTCCATTCTCAAAATGGGGTAAATCCGGACCAATCCAAACAGAGCGGGTGAATTGAATCAACTGCGGGTCTGGTCATTTGCCAAATACATTCGTAAAAAGAATGACAAATTAGTCTTTAATGGAGGGAATGAATTGACTTTTAATAAGGGAGCAGCTTAAGTTACTTGTACTTTTGAGCCATCCAGTCAAGAATCAGCAATCTCCCTGACCTGAAGGACAAGTGGTTGCAAGCTACAAAAAGCTAGGAATCAGATAGATATTCATGAGTCAAAAACTTTGTACTTCAATTTGGCTAATTATGAGAATCCATTAAATATTATTTATATCATTATATGCATATGGACCCTCATAGGATATTTGATTTTATTTTTTTAATTATGATTTTGACACCCAACCAATCATTTAGTAACAATCCAAGCAATAGTTGTCGATGCTTAGCTACAAGGACACACTATTTGAACAAAGACTACTTTTTTATCATTATTTACAAAGTTATTGGCCCCTTTCATCCTTTCTATTTGCTTTTAATTTGATTTGAGCACAAATACTAAGATAGGTATCATACAAATAGTGTAGTAAAAAATGTAATTGGACTACCTTGACAATTTACGGTTATTAAGAAGAGTTGATATTAATATGTAAAAGTAAATATATTAGTATAAAAAAATATTTAATTATTAAAAAAATACTTAATATGATGTGTAAAAGTGAGTATATGTATATAAAAAAAATAAAAATAATGATTGTAAGTTTTACATTTTAGGTAAGTAGATCATTTATTGTGAACGACCGTTTAAGACAATATGGACCATTTATCGTGGACGGAGGGAGTAATAGTTTTAGGCTAGAGTGGTTATATAAATATAAAAAATATTTGTCAAAAATAGAATAACAAGTTTATAGTGAAATATATCAAAATAAAATAACCAAAAAATTATTATATCCTGCTCATAAAAAATAATAAAAGGAAAGAAAGACCTAGAACAGAGGGAATATTATCTATTAAGGAACACTCACGTGAAACGGGTAAAATTTAAAAAAGGCACGGATCTCAAGAACCCGCGGGTCAAACCGGATCTCCTCCGCGACCGCTGTCCTTCCCCTTGTCGCCGCCGCCGTTCTTCCCCTTTTCACCACCGCCATTCTGCCCCTTCTCCCCACCAGCGTCCTCTTTCTTCTCGGCTTCCTTCTACGGCGGCACTATTTGCACCTATCTCTTCAGATGCTTCTTCAACACTTCCGTCAAGGCTTTCATTGATTTTCTGTGTGCAGCCCTTGCAATGTAATTGCAACTTCAATGTCGCCCTCGTAAGCGGCGGCTGTCATCTTTATAAATCGTGTAGGGTTTGATTTCTTTTCTAATTTGAGAGGTGCTTATTTCTCTCGAAGTTGAGAGCTTTTGTTCCTTTAATGAGTTGAAAAATCTTTATTTCTCTTGGTTGCTCAGTGAGTTGAAAGAAACGTAAATTTGATTATAAATATGTGTTACTCAATGTATAAATTTATGTTACTAAATAATTATATCTATGTTACTATTTAAACTGTGTTACTATGTATGTTACTATATAAAAGACTTGGTGTTACTTTTTAAAAATAGATAAAAATATGTTACAAAATTCAATATATATGCATAATTAAAAGAAAAACACATTGAAAAAACCTTAAAAAAATTATGTTACTAAATGAAGAAGTATATGTTACTAAATGAACATATCTATGTTACTATTCAAACTGTATTACTAAATGGACATATACATGTTACTATTAAAATATGTTACTTTATTAACATATGTATGTTACTATTAAAAATACTTGATGTTACTTTTTAAAAATAGTTAAAAATATGTTACATAATTTAACATATATGCATAATTAAAAGAACAACACATTGGAAAAACATTACAAAAATATGTGTTACTCAATGTATAAATATATTATACTAAATGAACATATCTATGTTACTATTCAAAATGTGTTACTAAATGGACATATACATGTTACTATTAAAATATGTTACTTTATTAACATATGTATGTTACTATATAAAAGACTTGGTGTTACTTTTTAAAAATAGATAAAAAAATATGTTACAGAATTCAATATATATGCATAATTAAAATAACAACACATTATAAAAACCTTACAAAAAATTATGTTACTAAATGAAGAAGTATATGTTACTAAATGAACATATCTATGTTACTATTCAAACTGTGTTACTAAATGAACATATACATGTTATTATTAAAATACGTTACTTTATTAACATATGTATGTTACTATATAAAAGACTTGGTGTTACTTTTTTAAAATAGTTAAAAGTATGTTACTAAATGAAAATGTAATATATTTTTTTCTTATAATAACACAAATTTTGCTCTTACATTGAATGAAAAAAATGTTATTTTTACAAAAACAAGTGATATATATGTAAAAAAAACAACATTTAATTTAATTGTAACACATATTTTGCTTTAAAGGAACACACATTTGCCTAAATAGTGGTGTGAGGGGAGTGATTGTCGAGGCTTCCATCCATGGCTTCCTATTTCTCTCTCTGCATTTTGAAATTAATCAACTCATGTTAGGAAAATGTGGATAAAATTTGGCCACGTATGTTACCTATTATTCAGCCTATTCTTCCTCAAACCCGCGCTCGTCGGAAGGGGAAATGCATGGAAGGCAGAAATTTCACTTCCTCAGACCAGCGAATTTTAACTTGGGTATGGGTATGACCCATTTAATAAAATGATATCGTTTCACACCGTGAAACGTTTCATATAAGTTTTTATCTTATTTATTTATTAAACAATATTAGTTGTGAACCAATTGAATGGTGTACAATTGGTGCACAATTTACTCAATTAAAATATATGTGTTTTTTTTTAAGTTTTATTGAAATGTGACATAAATGTGCTGGAAAAAATAATTGAAGTAACAATATTTGGTAAATTATGAAGGGAAAGAATAGTGTATAATGAGTTGAAATTTGAAAACATGCTATGCTATTCAAATCGATGTATTTTAAGGAAAAGAAGTTGGTGTATTTTAATAGCACTTGAAAAAGATGAAACAGACCAGCCATCCATCGTTGAATCATTTCCAATAATTATGCAATTGGTATATTTCTTCTTCCCAAATAAAATTAAAAAATTAAACTCCCTTGAAAAATATATTTATAGTATTAAACTTACATCAATATACACATTTATTTAAGTTTTATTATATGCATTAATTTATTAGTATTATTACGTTTTATACCGTGATATTAGTTTATATATAAACCTATTAAAAAATACATATAATAGTATTATGTAATTATATTAACTTAATACTATTAACAAACTTCAAATGCAAGTTTGTAATTGGAAAAAAGAAACATTCATTTGAAAGAATATATTAAACAGTATGCAAATAAATTATATATACAAAATTAATTTCTAAGATAATCCAATCCATATATTATTTTATTTTCACATGTGCAAATAATGCTGAGAGGAAGAGTATACATAATCCATCGATAGAGCCCGCATTCTAAATTGTACAAACAAAAAATATTACTACTATAACTTAAAAATAATGAAAGTCATAATTTTTTAATTTATATTAATATATAGGTATGAATTAACAATTAAATAAAAAAAAAAAAAAACAGTTATGTGGATTCTGAAGTTCCAATAATTGTTAAATTTGTAGGTTGCGCACATGGTGGAATCAGCATTGTGATTATTCATTGTATCAAAACAACAAATCATTCAAAATAAATATTTATATATTCAAAGATTATATAATTTTATTATGCAATTTAATTAATATTAAAAAGATTGGGTTCTGACACACACAAATACATTGCACTTATACGATCTGATGCTGCATGCATGACTAAGCAACTATAATCATCCTACAAATTTAACACTAATACCTTCATGACAAATAAATAATACTCACACAAATTCATGACATTAAAAATTAATTATTGTACACAATAATCCATGTTGGAAAAACATTACTAATTAGTTACAATTCGTTGAAGAAATTTATGATACTATACATGATTTCAATTTATACAAAACTTCTTCCATTTCTTACTTAATCTTATTTTAACATTTTTTTTGTCTTCTATTTAATTTCTCATGCAACCCCTTGAGACTATCTTATAAATACATCTAAAAATTACATCACATGACATTATTTTAGTGCTCTATTTTATTATTTTATTATATCTGATAAAATAGAAAAGACTATCATGTCCTCAAATACTTAGTAATAAAAACTTTTATATTAAAATCTGTGTAAAAAAATGAGAATCAGATGATATTACTTTATTACTCTGTTTTATTATTTTATTATATCTCATAAAATAGAAAAAGCTATCATACCCTCTCTGTATTATCCCCTCAAATACTAGTAATAAACATTTTTTAATTAAAGTTTGTGTTAAAAAAAAAAAAAGAATTTAAGCAGGGGAAGGAGGGAGTATCATTTTTAAATTTGATCAACAAGGTATTTATCGTTTTCATGCATCTATATAATTGTTCAATAAATTCAAACATTTAACGTACTTAATTAAGAGTAACGAGCCTAATTTTTCTTTAAATTATCCTTATTAATGTAAAAAATTAATAACACAATTTATGGAAAACCTAATGTTAACGAAATTAAAGAACACGATTTTGTTGATTTTATTTGCAAGAATGATTATATTTGAGTGCACTACCAAGCTAGAATATATGCTACTTTATGTGATATGAAATGCAATAAATTAGAGAGTTAATTACATCAAAATTGGGTTGTAGCCCTCAAAGCATATCCAACTCGATATTACTTTAAAGGTCCAAACAATTAAAAAATTTATAAAGTAGTGTAAGGTGATTGTTATGAATTGGAATCGATCTTAATAAGACTTCAAGTAATCAGAACTTTGAAGAAATCCGATGAACACAAATGCAGAAATTAAGAAATTAAAAAAATAAAGAATTTTACGTGGTTCGATCAATTGATCTACGTCCACGGATGGGGTTTCCTCACTTTACTAATAGATGAATAATGTTTACAGAATACAAATTTTCACTCTCAATGATTTAGGATATTAATACTCTCTGGAATGAATACATATTTTTATAGATGCCCAGATACTAACTGCCATCTAAATCCGTAATCAATCAACGAGCTTGTATGGTTACAACCGCTAGAAGTAACTGTTCCGGCATCCAATAGGATTGCTCCGCCAGCTGTCAAAATAACCGTCTTAATGTCAGGTCGAAACCTTCAGATTGAGTGACTTAGGAGTTTGGTCATTTTCAGCTGAGGATATGCCTGACTCATGATGACTGATGTTGGCTCAGGATGATGACCTCATGATTATGCCTTCAGGTTACTAAGTCTTCAGGACAAGTGCCTTCACTGATCTGAACACTCAGACTCAGTATCGCATTCGCCCTTACTCAGACTCATTTTCTCTCAAGCTCAGGGCCTTGTCTCAGGCTCCAACCTCAGAATCAGGATTTAATACTCAGTATTCAAACTCAGCTTAGCTTTTACACTTAACAATTCTCCACCTTAAAGTAAGTGAGTTTCCTCCATTCCAGACTCCACCTCAGGACCTAACTCATGGTACATCCCACGACTGTAACTTGATCAGCTCCAAACAGTAGCTGAACTTGGAAATACGTAAGACCTTAGTCAACATATCTGCAGCATTGTCCTCAGTAGAAACCTTCTGCACTGATATCACTTTCTTTTCCACCACATCTCTCACAAAATGAAGTCTCACATCAATATGTTTGGATCTTTCATGAAAGACATGATGCTTAACCAAATGAATTGTGCTCTGATTGTCACACTGAACTGCAACTTCCTTTTGCCTTATTCCAAATTCTTTAATCATACCCTTGAGCCACATCGCTTCCTTAACTGCTTCAGTCATTGCAATATATTCAGCCTCAGTAGTTGAGAGTGCCACTACTGACTGGAGTACTGCTCCCCAACTGATTGTTGTACCAAATAATGTGAACACATATCCAGTTAAGGATTTCCTTGTGTCAATGCTTCCAGCATAATCTGAATCCACATATCCCTGAAGAGGTTGTGTTACGTCCTTAGTCTTCTCAAAGAGTAACCCCAGATTCTCAGTACCCTTTAAGTATCTTATAACCCACTTAAAGGCTTCCTAGTGCGTCTTTCCCGGATTTGCCATAAATCTACTGACCACACTAACTGAATATGCTAAATCTGACCTGCTGCACACCATAGCATACATTATGCTACCAATTCCATTTGAGTAAGGAATTTTACTCATTTGTGTCTTCTCTTCTTCTGACTTCGGACACTGATCTGATGTTAGTTTGAATTGTTGACCAAGGGGGAGTAGATACAATTCTAGATTCATGCATGTTAAACCTCCTGAGTATCTTCAGGATGTAATCCTTCTGAGTTAAGAACAACCTTCCTCTGCTCTTATCTCTGATAATTTCCCTGTCCAGTATCCTCTTCGCACTGCCCAAATCCTTCATATCAAAAGTGTTACTGAGTTTTTCTTTTAACTTCTGAATTCTTTCAGGACTCTTGCTTGCAACCAACATGTCATCCACATAGAGCAGTAGGTATGTAAGTACTTCCTTTCCTTGTTTCTCAAGATAGACACAACTATCATACCTGCACCAAGTAAAGCCTATGTAGATCATGAAACTATCAAATTTCTTGTACCATTGCCTTGGACTTTGTTTCAGTCCATACAATGACTTCTGCAATAGACACACCTTATCCTGATTTTCTGGTAAGATAAAACCTTCAGGTTGTTGCATGTGTATTGTTTCTTCCAAATCTCCATGTAAGAAGATTGTCTTGACATTTAACTGTTGAAGCTCCATATCCTCCTGAACAACCTTTGACAATAAAATTCTTATTGAGCAATGTTTCACAACAGGTGAGAATACCTCAATGAAATCTACCCCCTATCTCTGAGTGAATCCTCTGGCCACCAGAGGTGGAATGTGGAATGGGGGAAACTCACTTACTTTAAGGTGGAGAATTGTTAAGTGTAAAAACTAAGTTGAGTTTGAATACTGAGTATTAAATCCTGATTCTGAGGTTGGAGCCCTGAGCCTGAGAGAAAATGAGTCTCAGTAAGGGCGAAGACGATACTGAGTCTGAGTGTTCAAATCAGTGAAGACACTTGTCCTAAAGACTCAGTAACCTGAAGGCATAATCCTGAGGTCATCATCCTGAGCCAACATCAGTCATCCTGACAGGCATATCCTGAGCTGAAAATGACCAAACTCCTGAGTCACTCAATCTGAAGGTTTTGATCTGACATTAAGGCGGTTATTTTGACAGCTGGCGGAGCAATCCTATTGGATGCCGGAACAGTTACTTCTGGCGGTTGTAACCATACAAGCTCGTTGATTGGTTACGGATTTAGAGGGCAGTTAGGATCTGGGCATCTATAAAAATATGTATTCATTCCAGAGAATAGAGCAGAGAGTATTAACATCCTAAATCCTTGAGAGTGAAAGCTTGTATTCTGTAAACATTATTCATCTATTAGTAAAGTGAGGAAACCCCATCCGTGGAAGTAGATCAATTGATCGAACCACGTAAAATTCTTTGTTCTTTTAATTTCTTAATTTCTGCATTTGTGTTCATCGGATTTCTTCAAGGTTCTGATTACTTGAAGTCTTATTAAGATCGATTCCAATTTATAACAATTGGCTCCGTCTGTGGGAAATGAGGAAGAATCGACTGGTAAAATCATCAATAAATGGCATCTACCAAATTGTATTTTGAGAAATTCACTGGAGCAAACGGCTTTGGTTTGTGGAAGATCAAGATGAAAGCTCTCCTGACTCATCATGGGCTGTCCAATGCTCTGAAGCCTGAAGATCAATGGGCCCCTTCTTCGTCAGAAAATCCAGGAAAGAAATAAAAAATATTAGAAAAGGCACATAGCACAATCATCTTGTGCTTTGGGGACAAGCCTCTGAGGGAGGTGTGCAAGGAGAAGACCGCCATTGGTGTTTGGAGTAAATTGGAGAAGGTGTATCAGACTAAGTCTGTCACCAACAAGTTGTTAATGAAGCAAAAACTGATTTCTTTCAGGATGAATGAAGAGAAGGAGTTGATTGAACAACTTGAGGAATTTAACAAGACTGCTGATGATCTCGAGAACCTGGGAGTGGAAATTGATGATGGTGATAAGGCTTTGATGCTCCTGAATTCTTTGCCTAAATCCTTTGAGAATTTCAAGGACACTTTATTATTTGGAAGGCAGGATCAATTGTCCTTTGATGATATTCTGAGTGCGCTGAAAAAAAAGTCTCTTCAACTACAAGTTGATAAGAAAAGTTTAGCTCAGGCTGAAGGCTTGAATGTCAGATTCAAGAAGGGCAAGAAAGGATTTCAGAACAAGAAGAAGAACACAAAGGGGTCAAAATCATGTAATTTTGTTGAGAGGAGAAAATGTTTTGCTTGCCACAAAACTGGTCATCTCAAGAAGAATTGTCCTGACAGATATAGGAATCAGGGAGAAGAACAAAAGGCTGATATAACTGTTGCTGCTGAAGAAGGGTATGATAGTGCTGAGGTATTGACTGTGATAAACCTGAAACTGAATGATGAATGGGTACTTGACTCAGGATGTTCATTCCACATGTGCCCGGATGAATAATTGTTCAGGGAGTTGAGGAGGTTTGATGGAGGCTCAGTTGTGTTGAGCAACAATCAGACATGTAAGGGGAAGGGGAGTGGTTCTGTCAGGTTAAAGCTGCATGATGTAGTGGAACGAATACTCTCAAATGTGAGGCTGGTGCCAGAATTGAAGAGAAATCTGATTTCCCTGGGTTCACTGAATCAACTGGGTTATGAATTCAACACTGAGGATGGTTACATCCTGATAACCAAAGACAAGAAGGTATACATGAAAGGCAAGAAAGTCAATGGGTTGTATATCCTGATTGGGAGCACTTCCACTGGATCAGCAAATAATGTTATGAACAACACTGAGGCTATGATATTGCATAAGAGATTAGGCCATATTGGAGAAAGGGGACTCCAAGAACTGACAAAGCAGAAAGTATTTGGGGAAGGAAAGATGATGTAGTTGGATTTTTGTGACTATTGTGTCCTGGGCAAATCCAAGAAAATCCCATTCCCTAAAGGTAAGAAGACTACTGATGCACCTCTGGACTATGTTCACTTTGATATCTGGGGACCAGCTAAGGTGGAGACTCATGGAGGTGGAAGATATTTCATGACAGTCATTGATGACTTCAGCAGAAAGGTATGGGTGTTCATACTGAAGCTGAAGAGTGAGGCCTTAGAAAATTTCAGGGATTGAGTCAGTGAACAAGAAAATAAGAGAGGAAGATCCATTAAACATCTCAGGACAGATAATGGATTGAAGTATGTATCAGAGGAGTTCAATAATTTCTGCAAAGAAAGGGGAATAACTAGACACAGGACAGTTCCTGCAAGTCCTCAGCAGAATGGTCTTGCTGAGAGAATGAACAGGACAATCCTAGAAAAGGTCCGGAGCATGCTATCAGATGCAAAGCTACCAAAGATATTTTGGGGTGAGGCAGTCAATACAGCTTGTTATCTCATTAACAAGTCACCATCCTCAGCTATTGAGTTCAGGACACCTGATGAGGTGTGGTACGGAAGGATCTCAGATTACAACAACCTGAAGGTATTTGGTTGCTCAGCTTTTGCCCACATCAGGCAGGACAAGCTGGAACCTAGAGCACTGAGATGTATCTTTATTGGTTATCCTAAGGGAATAAAAGGATACAAGTTATGGTGTCTGGAACCTGGTCACAAAAGGTGTATGGTCAATAGAGATGTGACTTTTAATGAGAAAGTCATGGGATACAATCAGCCCATAAGCACTCAGGACTCAGATGGAATTCTTTCAGAAGAAGGTATTCAGGTTGTGGTGGAGACTCTTGACAAGAACTCAGGACAAGCATGCACTGAGTCAGATGAAAACTCAGGAAGACATCATGAGGAATTTGAGGAAGGTGATACTGACCATTCAATTTCAGATACTGAAGGCCAAGATCTCAGGAATTATAGTCTAGCAAGAGACAGACACAGGAGAAGCATACACCCTCCGACTAGATTCGGTCAGGCTAACATGGTATCCTATGCCCTGATAACTGCTGAAGAAATAGAGCATCAGGAACCACAAAGCTATGCTGAAGCTGTGTCAAGCAAAGACAAGGAGAGATGAATATTGGCTATGACTGAGGAACTTCAGTCATTAGAAAGGAACAACACTTGGTCCTTAGTGATCATAGTTCTGGGACAGAAGATAGTCAGTTCCAAGTGGATCTTCAAGAAGAAATCTGAAATGTGGTCAGGAGGAAAAGAGAAACTGAGATACAAGGCAAGACTGGTGGCCAGAGGATTCACTCATAGAGAGGGGGTATATTTCAATGAGGTATTCTCACCTGTTGTGAAACAGTGATGAAATTCAAAATTGGACCACCTTGATAAGGAGTCTGATTCTAGCCATCAACCTCTGACAATTTAAACTAAGTTCATTTAAACTTGTAACTTAGTATAAGACCAGAATGATAAATTTGAATTGTTGCTTACTAGAGAATTGTTCACAGGATATACATAATTATTTTCAAGGGTAAAATGATTTTTGACGGAGTAAATACGAACAAAATAAGTCTATGAATTGACTTTCTAAATGCAGATAGGAGAGAGAGACTTGGATTCTGTGATTTTTTGAATGCAGAGAATGAATACAGGACACTCCTAATTATAGTTACCGATCGACAATCTCTTAGGCTTAAACCCATATATGTAGGGAATATTCTCATGATCTTCGTCAACGGTTATGGCTGCGTCAAATTCTTACTTATATACAATAAACTTCTTTACTGTTTTTTCAATGTAAAACAGATTAAATTACTTTTTTTATTTTAATTATTCCCACATAAAATTTCCTCCACATCAGTATTAATATTTCCACCACATGAATTAATTTCTCACTTGCTATAATTCGGTTTTGAGAACGAAAAATAGTACAATGATCTACTCTGCGAGTAGAACACATCGATTACACGTAGTCCTATCAAAATTACACCGTGATTGCTATTATCATTTAGCACACATAACACTTTAAAATTAACAAAACTCATCGTGAAATATGAAGTTGGAATGAGGATCATTATATGACAAAAGAGAGAGAGAATTCCCCATATGGTTGTTCCAAGAATCTAGCTAGTTTTTGTTATAGTTAACTAGATTGCGATATTTGGGGTTTCGTGGAAATTCATGTTATTGCACTTTGATTAATGTTAGGGCAGTCGGTTCATTGTATCTAATTCATCTATCAAACTTTCACATCCACATGTCATGATTCCACCAAATGGGCCGGGCTGCTCTATCACCAATGTTTCATGCTCTTCATCAAATTGGGCCTTCATCTCTTAATGCCAACATTTTTCATAAAAATCATTGAATAATTAATCAAATTTGGTAATTAACAGTGGCAAAATACGTACGACAGTTTTTGGTTAGTTTGATGGTGTGTTTGGCAGCTTATAATTTTTTTTGGAGCATTTAATAAAATAAAATGTTTGATAAATTAAAATAAGCTCACCACTCCTTAATCCATAAAAAATTATTTACTTTTATTTAAATTAAAATTTTAAAAAATTATGATAAATTATTAATAACTTATAAATTGTATTAATTGAACTTTAATCATTTATAAAATATTTAAAAATAATATTTTTAAAATAAATTTAACTAAACATCCTCTAATTTGAATTATGAAAAAGAAGTCATTGAAAAAATTAATACTGTATAAATAATTCGAATTGTGAAGAATTGCGTCGATAAACCATTTAGGGCTTATTTGTAAATACAATTGACAACTTATAATTACTTTTTTATTTGAAAAATTGGGTTTCACCAACTTTGAGAAAAAATGTTTTTACACTTTTTAAATGAATTCGCAAACAAGCCCTTAATTTACTTTACTAATGTATGCTATGTGGACGCTGCAAACTCAGTTCCTTAGGGTCGGGTCGGGTCGGTTCACCAGAGCTTAAACCCTAAAACGTTCATTCACTTTTTTCAGTGAAGTCTCCAACCTCAAAACCCTGGATCGCCCCCTTTTTCATTTCTTTGGATTGTACAAGCTGAGCAAAAATGGCGTTAGCTGCATTGAAACAGCCACGATTCAATCCAAATCTCTCGAAATTTTCATCTCCATTTTGCTTGAAATCCGCTTTCTTCTGCTCCGCCCCCTCGGAAACCTCGATACCGAACCCTACCGAAAATGAACAACAACCCGTCGCTGCAATCGAAAATCCTGATTCTTCGGAAGAAAAAACGGCGGAGGCACCAGAAATTCGACGAGAAGGTAGGCGCCGACGGAACCCGGAAAAGGTAGAGGATATTATATGTAGAATGATGGCTAATCGGGCATGGACGACCCGTTTGCAGAACTCGATCCGGAAACTGGTTCCGAGTTTTGATCACGAGCTTGTTTACAATGTGCTTCATGGAGCGAAGAACTCGGAGCACGCTCTCCAGTTCTTCCGCTGGGTCGAAAGATCGAATCTCTTTGATCATAATAGAGAGACCCATCTCAAGATCATTGAGATCTTGGGAAGGTCCTCCAAGCTTAACCATGCTAGATGTATTTTGTTGGATATGCCGAAAAAGGGGTTGAAATGGGATGAGGATTTGTGGGTTTTGATGATTGATAGTTATGGAAAGTCTGGGATAGTTCAGGAGAGTGTGAAGTTGTTTAATAAAATGGCGGAATTGGGAGTTGAGCGGACTGTTAAGTCGTATGATGTTTTGTTTAAGGTGATTCTACGTAGGGGTAGGTATATGATGGCCAAGAGGTATTACAATAAGATGTTGAGTGAAGGCATTGAACCTACAAGGCACACATTCAACGTTTTGATTTGGGGTTTTTTTCTTTCGGGGAAGGTGGAGACAGCAAACAGGTTCTTTGAGGATATGAAGAGTCGTGAGATTACGCCGGATGTGGTCACGTATAATACGATGATCAATGGGTATAATCGGGTTAAGAAAACGGAGGAGGCAGAGAAGTATTTCGTAGAGATGAAAGGTAGGAACATTGAGCCAACTGTAGTTACTTATACCAGCTTGATCAAAGGGTACATTTCGGTTGAGCGTGTCGATGATGCGTTGAGATTGGTTGAGGAGATGAAGGGATATGGTATTAAGCCAAATGCTATTACTTACTCTACTTTGTTGCCTGGGCTGTGTAGCTTGTCGAAGATGTCTGAAGCTCGGATTATGTTGAAGGAGATGGTGGATAAGCATATTGCGCCAACTGATAACTCGGTTTTCATGACCCTAATGTTAGGACAGTGCAAGGCTGGTGATTTGGATGCTGCTGTTGATGTGCTCAAGGCTATGATTAGATTGAGTATTCCTACGGAAGCTGGACATTATGGGGTTTTGATTGAGAATTGCTGCAATGCTGGTGATCATGATAGAGCTGTTAAGTTGTTGGATAAGCTCATCGAGAAGGATATCATCTTGAGGCCTCAGAGTACTTTGCATATGGAGCCTAGTGCCTACAACCCGATGGTTGAGTATCTTTGCAACAATGATCTGACTTCCAAAGCTGAGAACCTAGTGAGGCAGTTGATGAAATTGGGTGTGCGGGATCCTATTGCCTTAAACTCTGTGATCTGTGGGCATTCGAAAGAAGGGACCCCTGATTCTGCTTTTGAACTTCTCAAAATCATGCTTAGAAGAGACATTCAAACAGAAAAAAGTGCTTATGACTCACTTGTCCAAAGCTATCTGAAGAAGAATGATCCTGCGGAGGCAAAAGCTGTTCTTGATAGTATGGTTGAGAGTGGTCAACTTCCGGATTCGTCTCTGTTTAGATCTGTGATGGACAGCTTGTTTGAAGATGGACGAGTGCAGACAGCTAGCCGCGTGATGAAGATGATGTTGGAGAAGGGGATTACTGATCATCATGATTTGATTGCTAAGATATTGGAAGCATTGTTTATGAGGGGTCATGTTGAGGAAGCCCTTGGACGAATTGAACTGTTGATGCAAAATGGCATTGCCCCAGATTTTGATGGCCTTCTATCTATTCTATGTGAAAAAGGAAAGACAATTGCTGCTCTAAAGCTATTGGATTATGGAATGGAGAGGGATTATGAGATTGGCGTCTCGAGCTATGAGAAGGTGTTGGATGCTCTATTAGCTGCTGGAAAGACTCTTAATGCATATTCAATACTGTCTAAGATTATGACAAAGGGTGGAGTTACTGATTGGAGCAGCTCCAAAGACTTGATCAAGAATCTCAACGAAGAGGGTCACACAAAACAAGCTGACATTCTGTCTCGGATGATTAAAGGAAAGGACAAGCCGGGTGGTGGTAGCAAGAAACGTGACAAAAAAGCTGCAGTGGCATACTAGATTAAGAGTCATCAAACTTCAGTTTTCTTGAGGTTAGAACTTCATCCCTCATATTTATCAGACTAGCTTTAACTGTCCGTTTTTGGAATTTACAGTATAGCACACCAGAGATGCATGTGACTGATGCTATGCTATGCTATGCATGTTTCTTCAAGGAAATGGCCAATTTATTTGGTTTAATAAAGCACTTTTTATCCAGAAATAGCGGATTAGTGTCTTTCATCCAGGATTTTTATGTTGTGATACGATTCTCCTATTATAGTAGAGCTGGATGTATTTGCATAAAAACATGGAGAGTGATTTTGCGTCTTACTTCTTTTTAGGGGCAAGGGTGATTAAGTTTCTAGATGAAGTGTGAGAAATTCCTCCATTTTGTTATACAACATACAATATGGCAGCATGTTTGAGATTCATATTGTGTGCAGTACAATATTATTCTGCCTCATCTTTGATTTACGTTGAGTTTTTTTGTCGAATCATTGTATGGTGTTTCTTGCCCTTCTCTGAACAAGTTAGTTTACATTTATGCTTTGTTTCTCTGTTTGAGCAACGAAAAATCGTCTTGTGGAAGAAATTAACTATGCCACAAATTGTGAATCTGTTTCACAGTATAAACTTAGTCTCACAAATCAACACTTATTCCTTTCAATGTTAAAACTCCATTCCCAAATTATCCTGCTGGAACTTGATTAGAAAACTTGAAGTTCCAAGCTCGAGCTCTAAACTCCATAATTCCCCTTTTATTTCCTTATACGACTTGGTATACTTTCACGATAAGCACACCAAAAATTGCCAAGTAGCCCTAAGCTGGAGACTATTACGGCGTGTCAACGATCCTCCTGGCTGCCTGCTTAATTCGTATATTTCTGTCTCAAACATTAATTAAAAGGAGACAAACCCAAAGATTCAAGTTAAATTTAGATTAAAAATATTTATGCGATATTATTCTTAAATTTATTGACTAAATTTGTTTGTTTATATATAAACACACGCTAATCTCTTTCTCCTATTTTTAAGAATACGAATTTTAATGTAAAAATTATTTATTACTGATAATTTTTTTTATATAATATTATGATAAATAAAAAATAAAAATGAAAATAATATTATTTTTAATAGTATTTTGATAAATAAAACCTGATTATGTAGTAAAGAGAGACAATTGGGAAAAAACTCGAATGTTTTTGACGAGAGTTAGGCCCCGTTTGATAGTTCTGAAAAGGCCTGAAAAAAAAGGAATTCGTTGTTTGATAGAACTGAAAAATTATCTCAACTGACCGAGATAGAGATCGGTCAGGAAAATGTATCTTGACAATTACTGTAGCCTTTTGAAAAAAAAATCGGAGCCCCCCCTCCGATTTGTTATCTGGGTCACAGTAGTGGTTTCAGCCGTAGTTCTCAAGCATCGTCCACGCGCCACCACAACCCTTTGCCGCCTAAGAAGACCCCTCTATTCCTCGCTAGAATCTGAGTTAGCCGGAAACGCGCCGAAATAGCCCTCTCCGATTTGAAGTTCGCCGCTCGAAATCGGGACCTCGCGCACAGTGTCCATCATCCGTCGTTCATCGCTCAGCCGCCGTCGTTCATCGCACGTCTTCTTCAATTGGTGGCGATTTTTGGGGCTTACGACAGTGTTGACTGGTTTTGATTATTGACTGGTGGTGTTAATGGCCTTGAAGGCGATTTTGGGGGGTTGTATTTTTAAGGGTTTGGATTTGCGGCGATGGGATTGAAGCGGTTGGGCGCGCGGCGGTTCGGAGTTGCAGCGATTCCAGTGGAGGCGCGGCTTCCGGCATCGGTGTTGACAGGTAGATTCCGGCATCGGCGTTGACAGGTAGATTCCGGCGTCGGCGTTGACAGGTGAGAACAGAGGACGGTGAGTTGTGAACGTTTTCGACAATGATATGTGGAATTGGGGAGCAATTATCATCTTCTATCAAACGGTCATATTATTATCAAATAATTTTTATTAAACGCTATCAAACATCGTTAAATATTTTCATCCTTATAACATTCCAGGATCTCTATCTTGACCCCTTTTCCCATAAGACCTACCAAATGAGGCCTTAATCGAAAACGAGAAGAGAAATATTTAAAACTGCGTTTATCTCCAAAAATATAAACTCTTTTTTACCATTCAATAATTATTTAATTATTTCACATACCTTAATTTTATACTCATAAATAATTATTTAGGGGGTGCTTGGTAAAAAATTATTCAATGAAAATAAGATATATACATAGTAATTATTATATATAATGAGAATAAATGAGTTACGTAACATTATTTTTTCTTTTAAATAAGGTAATCATCATTCCAATTTGATTACCTCAATCCCACCTTATAATCATCCCTCTCAATCAATCCTATATACCACAACCAACAACATTCTTTTTTTGTCTTTTTTTTTAAAATTGAAGCACAACATTAATGATATAACAACCACAAATATAAACTCTCGTAAAGGAGAAAAATAAAATTTCATTTTCATTACCATTGAAGAATTTAAAACAAACGCCCCTTAATTTATCAATAGACTACACAATATTCTAAAATATATTTATTTTATTTTATCTAAATTACTAAAAATAAACAATCATATATTTTTTTTGGCATGGAGGTAGTAATGTTTTTTTTTTTCTCTTTAAAAAATTTATTTATTTGTATGATGAACCCATAAATTTATTTCATAAGTATCCACCAGTCAGTAAGTCACCACCCCTCACAAGCCTCTCTCTCTCCAAAACCCTCTCCAAAACCCCCATCTCAAGAGAGAGAGTGAGTAACCTCGAACCTTATCTTCACACACACTAACAATGGCTGCTTCTACCAATTTCTTATCCCTAACACCAAAAACCCTCCCTCTCCACCACTCAAATTCCACCTCTTATGCAGCATCTCTTTCTACGCTCTTCACTCCTTCTGGTTCTAAACCTCTTCCGAAGCTCGCTCTCGCGCTTTCTTCCATCGGCAATCGCCATCACCCCACTTCCGGATTTATCCGGAGAGTTTCAATTACATCCGAGTGGGAAGAGGAGGCTGTTGATTTTTCTGGCGCTCAGGAGCCGAGGTTTTCGCCGGATTTGAAAGTTTTCGTCGGGAATTTGCCCTTCAGCGTTGACAGTGCGGCGCTTGCTGGCTTGTTTCAACAGGCCGGAAATGTTGAGGTGGTTGAGGTAAGTTAATTCTCAGCAATTTCACATGCTGTTTGATAATAATGCTAATTAATTACATTTCTCGCTTTCTGTTTTTGGTTTAATTTTGATTGAAATGTTCAGTTATTCATGATTTTTGCAATTGGGGAAAACCCTGTTTTTGGAGTGTATGTGTGTTTCCTCTTCTTGGTATTTAAAAGTTACTATAGATGAGATTTTGGGAGTTGGGCTTGCACTTGAGGTTTAATTGTACTACTTGCTAGCGTTTTCCCGTCTTATATGTTGTGTATTGTAGGATTGTTTTCTCCAGCAAGTCACTGAGTCCTGTTTCTGTTCATTTGATATAAGTGACCCCTCTTCATTTCTAGATTTTGAATTTTGTTGTCCTTGTCCTGTCTTTGCTTTGTTGCTTTGTGTGTGTGTGTTAAATGGGTTCAGGGGTGAGGTAGCATTCAATCGGGAAGATATTAGTAAAAGACTATTAAAATTTGTGACCATGTCTGCAGGTCATCTATGACAAGGCCACGGGAAGAAGTAGGGGTTTCGGTTTTGTGACCATGTCTACAGTTGAGGAAGCTGAGGCTGCCGCTCAACAGCTCAATGGATATGTAAGCTTCCATCACTAACATGTACACAGCAGTTGGTTACTCGATTATGGGAAACAATAGTTATATTAAATTATTTTTCTCCTAAATTTGAATAAGTCATTTGTTATTGTTTCTGCCTCCTGTACATCAGTATTTTGCTTGCTTGCTTTGGCCCTTAGAATTTGCTGAGTTTATGATATTTTGAAGGAACTTGAGGGCAGAACCATACGTGTGAATCATGGACCACCACCACCTAAGAGTGAAAATTCTTCATTCGGAGGAGGAGCCAGGGGACCAAGACGATCAGGTACCGATAACACGAATAAACTCCATGTGGGTAACCTTGGATGGGATGTGGACAATGTTTCCCTTGAGGCCATGTTTAGTGAGCATGGAAATGTGAAAGAAGCCAGGGTGATTTATGACAGAGAAAGTGGTAGATCAAGGGGATTCGGGTTCGTAACTTACAGTTCCCCTGAAGAGGTCAACAACGCAATTGATAATTTGGATGGCGCTGTAAGTATTCTATTATGGAGATGATTCTTGATTTATGGTGTTCATGTGCCTTCTGTTCATTTTCATACCCCCCCCCCCCCCCCCACAACACCCTTTTTCCTTTTTTTTTTTTTTTCCGCTTGCCTCTCTGTTCTCTAGTCTCTGCATCTTTCCTGGATTCACTGTTCTTCTATGCCTGTGCCTTTTGAGCACTTGATTTATTTTTGTATTCAAATACTTTTTTGGTTCGCCATCTTGACCAAAATTTAAAGCATATAAGCCACTTGTATAATTTCTTCAAAGCACATATAAGCCACTTGTATAATTTCTTCAAAGCATTTTAATGTTATATCTTTTTGCTAAACACATCTGCATGCCTTACTGTCTTTTCCATCTCTCACATATGTGGTGTGAATCGTGAGACTGGTTTTGTTTGTGTAATCGTAGCATTTCTGTAAATACTATATAGTTAACCTTATCTCCTTGAAATCTCTTGACGCAGGACCTTGATGGAAGACGTATTCGAGTTAGCCCGGCTGCAGACCGTGTTTGACCATATCTAGTGTATATTTCTAACCTAGTTGGTGCTTTATCCTAATTGTGTGTATTTAATCGTGTGATTAGCACAGCTGGAAACCCCAGCTCTCCTTGCTTATTTATCTGCTATTTTCCCCATGGATCAGATAAAGCTTTGTTATCACATTTATGAAATTCATATTCACAATATACTGTTTTATCTTTTATATCTCAGTGGAATGCAAGTTTCTCACTCCGTGTCTTGTTTCTGCTTCAGATATCAAGAGCTACACATCACGCGTGAATCTTCTGAAGCTGATGATTGCTGTGAATTGGAGGAACTGGTCACATAGACCTATTTGAAACTATGGATTTTACTCTTAAGTTGATAGTTTAGGGTATTTAACATTGTAAATGCATGATCTGTGCAAAGATGGTCTCTGTAATTCACTGGATAATACTCTTCTGCAAGATAATGAATTTCTGGCATTTAATTTTGTGGGGGTGTGTCGTTTGAAAACAAGTTGCAGCTGATCAGCCTCCTCGTCTAACGAAAAACTCTATTTAACTTTGAGTTTTCCTGGGGAGGTAAGTTGGCCATCTTTTAACCTGTAGTTTTCTCATGGAGTTTAGCTTGCCACACTTTATCCCGTTTGTTCATCTATTCATCACCTTCTATCTTTGTCATGTGAAGAGATTCATTCCATGCTTGGTTTAATTTGAGAAATGTATTCGGTTTGATGAAGTCTTGCATGTGACTGTTCACAATTGCATATTTTTGAAATCTGAGCATCACATAAATAAATAAGAGTATCACGTCTCATAAATTTTTTGTGTTCAAATGAGTAGTCTTGCATGAAATCGTTATGTACGAGATAATACACTCTTCTATGTATTTTAAATACTTTTGAAATATGAACATCACATAAATAATCAAGAGTATCACGCCTAGTACAACTTTTCTCCTTTATTTATTTTAAGCAACGGGAGTTGAGATCGATGTAGGCGTGGGTAAGTGACAGAATGAAGAACTAGTAAGTAATATTATCCCCTTCCTCCAAAAGTGTGCAGTACTTTTTTAAAAAAAAAAGTGTGTTTAGTGGTGTTGACAGGATTTCGTAATGATATGTTTAAGTGGCTGTATCTAACATATAATCCTATCAAACAATAATTAAGATATAATTTTTTCTTGAGTTATGGAATAGAGAGAGAAAGCGTAAGTTTAGAGAGAGAAAATGTTTGTTGTATTATGAAAGCTTAGAGAGAGAAAGGTACATGTGAGACTTATTTATAGGTTTGCATGTGTGAGGTGACACCTTGTGAGCCTACTTGGCTTGAGGTGTTGACAAGTGTCCTTGACACTTATCTTTACTCACTACAATGCTTTCCTTTACAAAGCTTCGTCCAACTACATCTCTATGTGCTACTTATACTACCAGAGTATATGTTTGTAACCTTGGTGAGTTTGTAGGCGAGCTTTAGTGCCTTGTGTCGTTTCGTAGCAATGAGTAGATGGTCTCCTGAGTAGTCTCCTTAGATCGTTCACTTGCTTCTTCACAAGTGGCGAACTTCAGGGCGAGCTTCTCTCTCCCAGGCTTGGTTGGACATTTGACCTGGGCTATCGGGCATCTGGGCGAGCTTCTATCCTAAGCATATCGGCGACCTTCTGGGTCTTGGGCTAATTAATCCCGTGATTAGTCTCGGGTAGTTCGCCTATCAACGAGTGGGAAGAGGGAGTATTAATTTTCTAAATTCAGGTAAATGAATTTAGGTCAGCATTAATTTTCTAAATTCACAAAAATAAATTTATATAATTCACATATTATGCCTCTGTTTTTTGTTCAAATAAATAAATAAAAGAAATACATATTTCTTTTCGCCAATGAGACAATAGCTAGTTGGAATTGATAGTTATAAATGGATTAGAGTAGCTCTTTCTGTCGTGGCCCAATCCCAAAACTACGCCATTAAGGCTAAAAGTGTTCAGAGCCCAAATATTTATTATACGATGGTGGTAGATAGTGCTGTTATTCGAGCCGAGCGAGCCCGAGTACCTAGGGCTCGGCTCGGCTCGACTCGTTAAATATTTCGAGCTAAAAAGAAGGCTCGGCTCGTTTATTTTAAGAGTAAGCTCGGCTCGTTTAGCCAAACGAGCTAAGCTCGAGCTCGAATTTTTTATTTGCAAATTTTTGTACTCTTACATATTCAACTCTAAATCATCAACAATTAATGCACAATAACATAACCTGAAATTATAACATGAATAACTAATCCATAAAGCAAAAACCATCAATCCATAAAGCAAAAAACATAAATCCATCATCTTAGAAATCTCATATTACATTAACGATTCAACACAAATCCACAAATAAAACACAAGTTTGCAACACATAATTAAGTTTGAATAACATCAACTTAGAACATGATGAATCATTGTTTTTCTTGCACCTCTTCACTTTTGAACTTTTAGCTCACACTTGATCAGGGAGTACAATTTCTTCAATATCCAATGAATCCTACAAAATCAACATATTCATTGTAAAGATCATAAATTCATTATTGCTCCAACATATTCAACACAAAATTCATTATTGCTCCAACATAACTATATATGTATGTATGATAATCCAAGGAATCCAACATTATATAATAGCAAATAAGAAATTTTCAACATTATGATAATCCAATTAAATACAGCAAAATCTTGAATAGATAACTATCACTTACCAGTAGACAAAATAATAAATGGTAATGAGTTGATGATGTGAACGTCAACAGCTCAAACAATCTGCAAACTGCAAACAACAATCCAACCGTAAGAAAAAGGGGAACAAAATACATGATAAAGCACACAAAATTTAAGGGGCACTTGTGCAGTTAATTCAAGCATTAGAAAAAGTCTAGGGTTTTGAATGAATAACCTGGCCGTCGGCGGTGCAGGGCGTTCGCGGTGGCTGGGCATCGGAGGCTGTGCTCGCGGTAAAGGCTGAGCGTCGGCGGAGGCAGGGAGTTGGCAGCGGCTGGGAGTCGGCAGAACTCCCCTCATGGGCGTCGCGAAGTGGCTGAGCGATTCGGTGGCTGAGCGTCCGGTGGCGCGGCGGTGGCCTGGGCGTCGGCGGTGCAGGGCGTTCGTGGTGGCTGGGCGTCGGAGGCTGTGCTCGGCGGTGCAGGCTGTGCTCGAGGTGCAGGGCGTCGCGGTGCAGGGCATCGGCGGTGCAGGCTGTGCTCGCGTCGCGGAGGCTGGTAGTTGGCAGTCGGCAGAACTCCCCTCGTGGGCTGAGCGTTGCGGTGGCGCGACGGTGGCAACACGGTGGGTTGTAGCCTGGGAGTCGCCGTCTTGTGGAGAAGGGGCAATATATTAGAATTGAGAATTGAGATGTTAGGTGTGATGTGGTCTAGGGTTAGAATTAGGAATTTAGGAAAATAATATATATTTATGAATTTACAAAAATATCCCTATACTTTCGAGTTTATTCGAGCCTTAACGAGTAGCTCGCGAGCTAGCTCGGCTCGGCTCGTTAATGTAAACGAGCTTTAATGATACTCGAGCTCGGCTCGTTTAGCTATTCGAGCGAGCCGAGTTCGAGCCTTAACGAGCCGAGCCGAGCCGAGCTCACGAGCAGCTCGTTTATTTTAACAGCACTAGTGGTAGAGTGTGCATTTCCCCTTCCCCTCCTCTTGAAGAAAACATTTTTGTAATTAACTAAGGGAAAATTTTGACTTTTCTAAAAATTTGAATTTATAAAAGAATATGAAATTAACTCATAAATCATAATGTTGAGCTCTACAGTTTGTTTTTTAATTTTGAAAATAAATAAATAAATAAATTCATATTTGGAGTTTAGTCTCCATAAGATTATGATAAACTTCATATTCATCATTAATATTGTAATATACATATATAGTTACCACTACACTATTTACTAATACAATTAATTAAATATAATAAAACAATTAAAAGTTTGACCATTAGGGTTGAGGGTATTTGATTAGGTAATGATTTCTGAGGAGGAGTGTTAAGTGAGTCCCCACTCACATAATCTACTCATTAACTCAGCTTAGTCTATGTTTTACTGAGTCATATATATACTGCTGCAGGTGCTCTTAATCATCCACTTACAACTTCAAAAGGCAACATAAAAGTGTGCCCTAAATCATTTCCATTAACTACTTTATCTTTTGACTTCAAAACCCCTTCCATAAATAAAACATATTTTTATCAAATAAAGGAGTAAGTCTCTTGTGCACCCATTACGCCGTGCAACTCAAGTATATTTTTAAACAGTTACACTATTTATTACTGAAAAGTTACACAAAGATATACTTTTCAATAATAACATATGTGAAACTCGGCTCATCAAAAACTCAACTCAAATTCAAAATTTATACACTCGTTCGGCTCAATTTGAATATCAATTTATTGAGCTATTTATAATTTGGGTTTTTTGGAAAAATAAATAATCATTTTAGGGTATGTTTGGTTCGTAAGATAAAAGTATCTATCCGTCAAAATTATGCATGTTTTTTACGGATAGATACTTTTATCTTACGAACCAAACATACCCTTAGTGTGCATAATCTTTCTTAGAAGTTTCCTTTTTCATTTCAAGGGAGAGGAAAAATAAAGTAAACGAATGACTAAGAGTCTCGTTGATTTAATATTTTTTATTTTCTTTTATGCTTCTAGCATTTCTAAATTTTTTTCATGCAAAAAACAAGAGTATATGTATTAGTAATTTTAGTGGCCTACGTTGTGATATGTATTAGAAATTTTGTAGTAGTACTTTTTAAGGGACTCAAGATTAAAATTAAGAATAATAATGTATACTCAATAATACTTCAAGATCAACTTACTAATACTCGAAAAAAGTTAGTAATACTTCAAAAATACTCACTAATACCCATAGAACAAGTCTAAGTAATGCCTAAAAAATAACCCTCCAAGAATAAGTTTAAGTAATACCCAAAAAACAACTCACTAATACCCTAATTATTAATACCTGAAGAATAATTTAGCACTAGCCGAAGAACAACTTAGTAAATATCTGAAAAACCCAATTGCCAAACAAAAAAAAGGAAAAGAAAAAATAATGCGACGTATATTGTGTGTTTTCAAAAAGTTAAAATTGAGCTTAAAATTCAAGTGTATGGTATGCACCCAAGTGCACACAAATTTTTGGGTTATTCTAAATATGATTCAAAGTCTTAAATCAAACATTGTATATTTTGTCATTGTATCATGTATATTTTATCAAGTTTTAAAATGAGAGATAATTCTTTAATAGTATTAATATTTGGTTCATAGAGGTTTAAAATGGAGACCTACAAAGAACTATTTAAAAATTTTACAATATAATTAATACAAATTTTTCTATGTATTTAAATTTTAAGCATTTTTCAATAAGTATATCAAATGTATTATTCATTATTGATTATTATTTAGAGCAAAATTAATTATTATTTGGAGTATTAAGGTATTATTAATTATTACTTGATATATTATACTCCCTCCGTACCCTTATAAGTCGTCCATACTTTTTGGTCACGAGTATTAAGAAATGTATAAAAATATTAATATAGTACAAGTGATGTGATGAAAAAAACTGAAAAAGTAATGAAAATAGTTTATAAAGTATTGAAAATAATATAATAAAGAAGTGAATAATAGTTTCCTAAAAAGATAAAAAAAAGAGAGCAACATATAGTGAAACAGACGAAAATTGCAAAATGAGCAGCTTATAGTGAAACGGAGGAAAAATATTTTTGTAAATAATTTTGAAAATATAAATATACACCAATAAAAATCACTCTTTAATTAATTAGGAAAAGGGAAAAAAGAAGAGATAAATAAGAGGATAGATAGAAAGGGGGTAGACATAAATTCCGGGTAAAAGACAGACAACATCAGCAACCGCTAATGACCCTACATACCCACTCATACAACGCCCACTTTATTTTGGTTTTTTAGTATCCTTTCTGTCCTATAATTATCTGTATAATTTCTTTTATTCATTTCATAATTATTTTTACATTCTATAAAAAAAATTACTATTTTAATTTTATCTTCACAAGATTCACATATTTACACAAAATGTTATTATTTTAACCTTCAATTCAACTAATTTTATTATTTTAATAATATAATTTTATACATTATCATATTTTTTTTAAAAACTGTGAACTTCTTTAGGTGAAAATACCTCTGGAACGGAAGGAATATTATTTCCTCTTTTTTTTCTCTCCAATTTTCACATTGAAATCAATTTGATTCCATAATTAATTAACTCAACATAAATCCATAGTATACAATTATATATAGTATATATACACACTTTTTAGTTGTCGTGCTCACATATCTTTCGGTGACATATATATATAGTCGGCAAAATTTGGCTTATTATGAGTACTAAATTGACTGAAAGATACCTTTGAAATTGTATGGAACAAAATGGTTTTCAAGTGGGATGGATAACGTGTTTTGATTTCATGCATGGAAAATCAGGAAAAGGCCAATGCAAGAAAAACCTCTCTTTTGAATACTACTTCATTTTTTTTACTATTACTTTTTATTTTCTTATAATATTGCGTCCTACTTTTGTAAAACAGTATACTTGTTTGAGATTTTGTCGTAAAGGGAAGAAAGAAGAAAGTATAATTTTAGGAAATTTGAATACTTTTACACTTTTTAGGGGCACACATTTTATATTCTCTCCATTCAACTCTTTTTTCTACAATCACTATTTTGAAATGTCCCAATTTTTTTTTCATACATAAAAAGAAAATAATTTACACTTACAAAAGTTAATGAAATACACATTTCATATTTTATTAGGGGACGTTTGTTATAATTATAAGTAATGAAGATGATATATGAAATGAAAATAAATGATTTTCAAATAGCTGAACTATATACGGTTAAACATAACAATAGTTAAACATGGACTAACTCGCAATTGGAGTTGAAAGCATTCTAACAAAATATAAAAAATTCTTTCAAAGTGATCACAACGATATATATGCCATATCTCTGAAACGAGATAAAAAGTTTTTTGGTCCCATAACTTATTGAGTGTCCAATTTTGATCCCCAAAAATGTAACTTTTCAATTTTGGTCCCATAACTCTTGGTGTTTGTCCAATCTTGGTGTTTGTCCAATTTTGGTCCCATTTTTATCAAAAAATGTAAATAATGTTATTTTTTGCCATGCATAACGCATGTTGTGGTTGAATTTGAAATTTTCCGGCACTCTTGCTGACGTGGGTGCCAAATAATTAATTTTTTTATTTATTTTGTAATTTTTACTTATTTTTTCAATATTATTGAAACACCTATAAAAATAATTAAATATCAGCAAGGATGATGAAAAATTCCAAATTCAACTACCATGTGTACCGTACATGGCAAAAAACGATATTATTTTTATTTTTTTCGGTAAAAATGGGACCAAAATTGGACAAACTCTAAGAGTTACGGGACCAAAATCGAAAAGTTAAAATTTTTGGGACCAAAATTGGACAAACTCTAAGAGTTACAGGACCAAAACTGAAAAGTTAAAATTTTTGGGACCAAAATCGGACACTCAATAAGTTATGGGACTAAAAAACTTTTTTTCTCTCTCTGAAATTAATATGAGTTGAAAAAAGGGATGAAAATTACATAAATATTTCTAACTTTTTCTGCCGACGAAAAGAGAGTTGTACTTTCTTCATTAGGTCTCTTATAAGTTATAACATAATATTTTATTTAATTTTAGTATATATGTCGAATTTAGACAAATTTACTTACTTTTAATTATTTTATAATATAACGGTATTAACTACCAGAGATCAGTCCCGGTTAGCCGTTAGGGTTGTTAGAAATAGGTTGCAGGTGGGACATCGAATCTTATTCTATTTTTTAAGTTAAACTTTGATTACGACGTAATCAATTAATACTTTTTCCAAGTTTAATATATATTAATTTTTGATTCGACATTAATTATTAACAATCATTTATTTCAACAAACTAATTATATTTATTTTTGTTGTGGATTGTTCATGATAACTTAACGAATTCTCTCAGGTCTTCTTCCATTATTTCCGCTTAAAAATATTTAAAAAGAAAAACATTTATAAAATCATCATATTTTAATAAAAAGAGTTTTAATAATGAATGAAAAAACATGTACTCCTATATATATTTTATGAAATTGTGTTGGCACTACTTCGAGCTAATATAAAATCTTGGTTCCATATATATTTCAAAGTGTAGCGCGCACTCACAACTTAAAAAGAAGCACTTAATTAGTCAAACTTAATCAGAGTTAATTATCCCTAAATTACAAATTAAGTTATATTATGATTTAATTAATGAATGATTGTATCGGTTATTTGATTCCAAAAAGAGTTCACTTCCCTCCAAATAGAAATTAAAGAAAGCTCACAAGTCATAACCACCGCCCTTTGACCCAACTGCCAAATTCTTCAAACTTCTTAGGTCAAAATCACTTTTCCACCTCAAAAAATCCATGTGCCCAACATATAGTTTTTTTCTTTTTAAAAAAAAAAATCCCTTAAATTTTGGCTTTATAAATTGTCCCAAATTATTAAAGAATGAACTAGAATTGGTTGCGGCAACTTCTTCGAGCATACATTACATGTTACGTGTCATATTCTGGCAATTGGATCAATCTTTTTATCAAGAGTCAATCTCCTCAACTTATGCTATATTGCATATAATGTTATTCTTATATATATTCACTAATACTATGTATAATATTATATATTTTAATATTAATTTATAAGTATATATAATATATGTCTGCAATGATATTAATTTTATATTATGAAATAAATTTGATAGGAGAGTTGTGTTAAGAAAAATGATAATTAAGTTAAGTTGTCGCAATTGTATGTATATATATATATATATATAGTGATGATCACCAATTAAGTTCATACTTCTATGGCCTTGATGAATATTGCAATTCTATATTTTTCAAAATGAGATTTTTCGTTCTCTCGAAATTGAAAATCCTAATCAGCCGGATTCTATGTTAATATATTAGTCTGTGGTATTTTTGTTAATTTTTGTAATACGTTTGAAACTTGATTATTATAAAAATATATAAACATATCACGCCTATGAAACATGTTATCTCATCTAAAAATGTGGATGTGCTTTTTGTAGGGTTTCTAACTTTGTGGCTACGTTTGTCTTGATATTCACATGTGTGAATTTTGAATTTTTCGCTCTCTATTCAATATGAATTTGAGATTAAGAGTCTAGTTTTAAATTCCACATTCGGTACACACCTACAAATATATATTATTATAATTTTTAATACACCACACTATTTAATTTTATCTGATAAAAAGTTAAATTTCACACTACCTAAATTTCAAAATAAACACATATATTTACTTAAATCCCTAAATTTAAAACTTTGGCTTTGCTCTGCACATTTAAATACCATAACAAATACAACAAGATTGAGTTCGAGCCTAAGATTCTAATATCATAAAATAGTTTTATCTCATCTCAAAATTTGAACTTATAAAAAAAAATATAAAATTAATTTGTTTATACTAATTATCAAATTATATGCCAACGTCTACAACTTATCACTTACTAAACAAACATATTGAATGCTATATACGAAAAAATTATAACCGGCCCTAATAATATATATATATATATATATATATATATATATATATAATATACTAATTATGTATCTAATTTAGGGAATTAAAATTTTCTCAATACATGAGATAAGATTTATTCTGTCCCATATATATTAACACAAAAATCTCGTAAATAAAATCTTTAGAATTTGTGTCACCTTTCCGTTGAACAAGTAATTACTAATCAACAACATAATGTTTGCATTTTTGTAAACAGCGTGGGGACTTTTATACTTGTCTTTTATCTTGATTTCCACCAATTAGCAACCCCCACTTTTTGATGGAAGGAATCTCTCATTGATTTCAGGTGAAGATGATTTTGGACACAAAATTAATTAATCTTTACTGATGAAGTAGTAGTTCTAATTTAAATTTTGTTGGTTATGATGACGTAATGACGCGTTGATTTCTATCATTTTCTAAAGGACCCATTTTCAAAATATTAGTCATAGATACAAACTAGAGTTAAAGTGTCAAAGTGTAACATGATTTTTTCAAAGACAATCAATTATAATAATATTAAGATAATTAATTATAATAAATTCACCTATTGCCGAGTACATGATATATATATATATATATATCGTTATTGCAACCATTATAATTTATAAAAGGGGACTACATGTAACTTCAATCCAGAATTGCTCTGCCACCGAAAATGCAATATACCCACAAGAGAAAAATCACCACCTTACCACAAGAAGGACCATTATAAGAGAGAATAAAATTTTCCCCCTCTATACCACGAACCCAAAATTTCCAGGTCGCAGATAGTGGATCTCAAATCATTTGACCTTTCCATGCTTAACTAGCATGATCATTTTGAAGTAGGCCGGATAAATTATAAAAAAAAAATAAAAAATCTTACTTTGTTATTATATTGCTCGGTTACATTAACTAACACTTTCCATTTAAAGTTAGTGTCACGTTTCATTTATACATCACTATTATTATTCAAGAAAAGAAATTAAACAACAAATTGTATCTTGTTATTATACTGCTAATTTAATTTACATTAGCTGACACATTTCATTTGAAAGTTAATGCCAACATTTTATTTTACACCACTACTATTGTTCAATTAAGTGAAGAAAATAATAAATTCTACTTTGTGATTATGCTATTTGGTTTACATTCTTCTCACCTTTGATTTAAAATTAGTGTTATGTTTCATTTCACTTAACTATTATTGTTCAACTAATTAATACTCCCTCCGTCCCGTAGGAATTTGCACGTAAATATGTGTAAATGTTTGTGAGTGTGCACGTAAATCAATGTTTCATTTTTTAGTAGTGTGCAAATTTGTGTGGGACGTCCAAATAAGGAAAGTGTGTAAATTCCTGCGCGACAGAGGGAATACGTTATATTTAGTAACATTAGCTTACACATTTCAATTAATTAAAACTAGTGTGACATTCTATCTAACTTTGTTCAAGTGAACAATTCAACAAAATCTATATTGTGATTATATTGATTGATTATATTAATTAATACAATATCACATTTCATTATGCACCACTAATATGTTTCTTTTTGTGTATAATATCAAACCAGGCCAAATATGAATCTTAAATTCGTGTTCGGGTGTATATGACACTTATGATATGTTTGATTTAAAAGATAAAATTATTTATATGTTCAAAACATGCATGTTTTCGACGGATAGATAATTTCATCTTGTACACCAAACACACTCGTACGTAGTGAATAATAAAAGTTTTTATTGATTAATTTTAAAGCTAATGCCTCAAACTTAACAATAGGAGGACAATGAGACAATATCAATGACAATGATTTTGAATTAATCCTTTTTCCATTCATTCTATTGTATTTATCAATTCAACTTAAGAATGTCATTTCTTTATCAGTTTTCATTCAACCATAGCAATTATGCTAATTAGGATAATAAGTAAGTATAAAAAACCATTTATCAATCAAATCAAGAACCTCTAATTATCCTACCGCATCATCATTCATCATAATGCAAACCTCTTAAATCAGTAACGTCCAATATTATTTAAATTGAAAAAGAATCTAAAATTAATTATGTAAGGAGTTGGATATAATTATGTGACGCCACAATTATATACTAGAATCTTTATAATCTAAAATTTATAAATATATATTTGATATCGTGTAATAACTTTAAAAATTTGAAGTCAACTTAATTATAACGACAAACGGTACATCAATTTAGGGAGCGGATCCTCTGCTGGAGCACTAAACCAGCAAATGGTGCTGGAGACTCTAAACGACGTCGTTACTATTATTTTGAAAAGACAACACACTTTTAAGAAACCCTTTTATACGCAGTCATATAGAATTTTTCATAGAAATTATTGTCTAATACCTTCAATTGTCATTACCGGAGCTTTCTTTTCACACCCCTGATAAGTTTTATTGGAGGGATTGTTATGCTTTTAATCAGTGAATGAAGAGTCACAAGCCAATCGAACTTCCCGCTGGTTGACATCGGGCGAGGGCCAACTCCGGTGATCGATGCAATTTCCTTTTTTCATCTAAGGTGGAAGTGGAGGATCTAATTTTTGCATTCCAAAAAATATTTTTAACCTAATTAACAATTGGGCCTCCCTCTTTGGGCCTTTTATTTGTGTGGAGAACATTTTTCACTCAAATTTGTTAAAAAGAAAATTAAATAAAATTTTAACGACGTCGTTTAAAGTCCCCAGCACTATTTACTGGTTTAGTGCCCCAACAGAGGATCCGCTCCCATCAATTTAGTTTTGTTTGTAAGAGACTCAAACAAGTAAAACGCATGCGCATTGATTTAAAAATAATAAATTACTCTAATAAGTACATTTTTAGAGAATTTTATCTCACTTAAATGAACTTGGTATGAAGTTTTTTATATGGTAATATGAAAATGAGAATAAATGCATAGTAACTATAATAGTTAGTGAAGATAAAAGATGCACACAACATGCATTATTTTTTCTCTCCTAATTTGATTATCCTCCTTTCATCTTATAATTATTACTTTTCTCAATCAATCACTTAAGCCACTATTAATAACTTTAATTTTTGTCGACTTTCTTCAAAACTAAAATAGCACTAATGATGTAATTACCATAAAAACAAACAGTCGTTTAACATACGTGAGTGTATAGAAAAAATGAAATTCTATTTTCATTTCTATTGAAAATTTTAAAATAAACATCTCCTAAAATTATGAAGTATAGAGAAATGTGCACTCTATTTAATCATATTAATTTTTTAATATTATCTCATTCGCAAATCGAATTGTCTAATTCCATTATAAAGAGGATTGAAGTATCTAACGAGTGTATAATTTATTATTGATGGAATTACTTTTAAGGATGGTTTATGATTTATGCTCTAATATTATAAAATAACTTTACCTCATTTAAAAATTTAAATTTTTTTTAAAAATGCAAATTAATTTGTTCATAATTATATTAATATTTTAATGCATTATAAAACCTAAAAGAAATAAGGGTGGTTTACATATAGGTTCAAAAAAATCACTATATTTATAAATAGGTGCACAATTTTTTCATAGAAACACATTTTTTTTCTTCTGAATAACACCTATTTGTAAATATAGTAACTTTTTTGAACTTACACGTAAATTACCCGATAAATAAAGAATGGTCGAGGTATTACTCTTAATTATTTGGATAATCCCTAAAATTAGTGAATTGAAGATAAACCAAAGTGATATATCGAGTCAGCCAACGAGGAAAAGTAAGTAACCCCACATTCCAATTTTTCAAAGTCAGTTTGGAAGTGAGGGTTGTAGCATGAGACCTAGAGCATATATATATATATGCCCACAATATGAATTTTTACCATTTTAGTCCTCTAAGGTCAAGAATATGATCACATAACACCCCAACAATAATTTGTCTCCTTTTGAGCCAACATGTCGAAACGAGTCAATACTCGATATTCATTACTTACAACTATGGGCTAAATTTATTTTAAATTATTTAAATTTTTTGTAAAATATTATTTTTATATGCTTTATAAATTATTAAAGTACTTATTTGATACAAATTATATATAAATTCTTTGATAAATTTATTATAATATATTTTTATATTTAAAATTAATATAATTTTTTAATATTGAGGTGAGATGAGAAAGGGGCAACGAGATTCGTGATGGACTTGAGTGAGTGGCCCGGGTTCGATCCCCTTTGGGGACGAATTAGGAGGGAGATATAAAGTTGACATGGAGATATTCTTAGAGTGTTGGAGACTTGGTGTACTAATTTAACTAATAACAACTAATATTTATTGATAAAAGAAAAATGTAAATAATAAATATCATGAAGATATTTTGTCAGTGATTTAATGCATCAATATTCCATTTTATGTTGAGATATATAAGTAAAGCTAAAATTAATTACTATTTTTTCGATTCTACTCTATTTTTAGTGTATTTATAATTATTTTTACAGTCATTTATATTTTCCTTATAGAAAAAATGTGCATAAACTGATAGACATAAATTTTTTATACTTTGCCCCTTTCTTTTATATTTAAGCATATATTAACTTATACTCCCTCTGTCCTACATGAATTTGCACACTTTTCTTATTTGGATGTCCCACACAAATTTGCACACTACTAAAAAAGGAAGCATTGATTGACGTGCACACTCACAAACCTATACACCTATTTACCTATATGTCACGACTTTATATATAAAACACATTTTTCTTAAAAAATGTGTCGTCCCGTAGGGTGCAAATTCCTACGGGACGGAGGGAGTATGATTTATGTATGACTGACTATATATTTATCAATCGAGAAGTAATTTATTCTATTATTGGGTGCATTATTTTAAATTTAAGTGAAACACTAGTCTATCTAGACAAGTTTAGAAAATATTAAATATTGACTTAAGTATAGATGAAATATATAATTCTAAGTCTCGTTATTCACAACTTAACCGAAATATTATTATTTTTGCGTTAGATATAAATTTTACATTAAATCTCATATGCACTTAATTTAGGGATCTTAAACATGTGCCCTCATTATATTTCAATTATATTAGTTTGCATGTTTTAATTATATAAATGTACATTTTATTCATATGTCAGTTGCAAGATGCAATTAGAGTACAAAAATTAACTTTAAATTTATATATAAGGAACATTTTTACTTTTCAGCCCACCTCACTTCTAATTTCTGCATCCGCCCCTGCCCATTACCATTGTCATCTTAAATTTATACCAAACACTCCCTAAGTGTTCAAACTCAGGATATGCACTCGTATGCCTTTGGCTCTGATGCTATGAAAAAGATACATCTCATCCAATAATTCCAATTTATATAAAGTATGAAATTAATCCATTTATATAATTTTCTAATGTACTCCCTTTCTTTTGGTTAGGTTTGTCAACGGGGCGGGGCGGGGACGGGGTCCAATCCCCATCCCCGCGGTCGCGGGGATTTCCCGTCCCCGTCCCCGCGAACTTCACGGGGAAAAATCTATCCCCATCCCCACCCCGCCGGGGAACCCGTCCCCGCGGGGATTCCCCGTTCCCCGTGAATTTTTTTTTTATTTTTAAATAATTTATATTTAACAAGTATAATTAATTTTTAAAATAAATAAAAATTAAAAGTATTATTAAAATTTAAAGTGCATAAAATACATTAATTTGATATATTATACATTATATATACATGAATGATTAATTAATTATATGTATATACATATATACTTATATATATGAATGATATATATATATATAATTTAATATACTTATATGATATATAGTATGCTAATAAATAATAGATATATATATATATAAAATATATATGTATATTATAAATATATATATATATATATAATATGCGGGGCCCCGCGGGGAACGGGGAGGGGAATACAATCCCCGTCCCCGCCTACGGGGAAAATTTTTTCCCCATCCCCGTCCCCGTCCCCGTTTCTTTCGGGGATTCCCCGCCCCGTTCGGGGCGGATCCCCGCGGGGGTCGGGGATTCCCCGCCCCGTTGCCAAGCCTACTTTTGGTCTATGTCTTCCTCTTGGTCCGTCAACTCCTTTATAGGGAAGATTGGAGAGACCCAAAAAATGTACTCCATTCGTCCCACAATTGTTTTCACATTTTTCTTTTTTGTTCGTCCCACAATTGTTTTCACATCCTATAAATGAAATCTATTACAATATTACTTTAACTTTATCCCCACAATCCAACTAATCTCATTATTTTATTAATATAACTTTACATTATACTCTACTTTTCTTTAAAATTATGTCATCCCAAAGGTGAAAATACCTTGGGACGGAGGGAGTATAATTTAATATAGATGAAATTGTTGTTAGTAGGATTTGAACCCAGGATTGGGTGCCCAAATACTTTGGTACTATGAAAAAATATAAATATAGCAACTCTATTTGTTAGAAAATTAATATAAATAAATTAATGAACATATAAATAGATCACACCTTAAAAAAGTTTTAGTTAATTAATATTAAAATTGGAGCTGATCGTCCAGATCATGCTAACGTTGCAGAAAGTCGTACTCAACATTATTGACTACAAATGAAATAATGCACTAAATTAATCAACATTAATCATTAGAAGAAACAATCTCCCTAACGCATAAATTTCTCATCTATATATATATATATATATATAGAGTTCGATCCTAAATATGTGGTGAGGGTTGCATGGGTTGTTGCAGGTCATACATATAATCGATAGTCTGGTCAAATTGGTTTCCTCGTTGAGTATGGTCAGCTCTTCATATATATATATATATATGCGAGACTTGAGATTGCGAAATGATACTTCACGTCAATCATCGAATATAATACAACCTCCATCTTAAATCTTTTTTCCATATATAAGATTTGGGTGCACGGATTAAGAAAGATATAAAGTATATGAGACTCCATTTGGATGGGTGGATTTGAAATCCATGAATTTCACACACAAATAACCACACTCTTCATTAATTTACAAATACTTAGATTCCATTTTATGTTTAAAATGGAAAAATTCTAAATCCTTCTCAAACCCATGTCATTTGAATCCTTCCCCTCTACCTCTTTCCATCTCTCATTTTTCTTACTTTTATCATTTTCTTTCTTATCTTTTTATAATTCATAACTTAAAATATATATTTTCTTACATGTATATTTTTAAATCCATCCATTTTTAAATTCATAATTTTTTTTTATGGTGTGAAAAAAAGAATTGAAACATACTAAAATAAAAAAATGTGAAAAAAAATTGTGACGCAAGGTGTATAGTGTAAAACATAATACGACTAAAATTTGGACAATAACAAACACATAACATCGAAAATTTCTCGAGATCTTGAGACTTTCTTGATAGATAAGTAATATATCTCACATATATAATTATTTCCCTAACACTACAATTTTTATATTAATTAATGAACTATATAGGGTTAATAAATTAATAATTAATGATGAGGAAATTGGTAGGATAGTGGAAAATGTGGAATCCACATATATAGGCAGCATATGAGTTGGAGGAACAAACAGAGAGAGAGAGAGAGACAGACAACTCTCGCATGCACCAACGCCACTCAAACTCGCATGCTTATAGCTAGTTGCCTGCACCAATATCACTCCCAATATACATATATATATAAGTCAAATTTTGTTGGCTCTCTCTCTCTCTCTCTCTCTCCTCTTTCCCACAAAAGGGGAACAACCAAGGAGAGAGAGAGAGAGTTGCGGCTGATAATGCTTTTTTTGGTAATGTGAGTTTGGACAAAAATATGTTACTACTAGTAGCTAAATTCATGTGGATTTCTGCACTTCAGATTTGGAATTTTATCCCTTTCCTGGATGCGTATAATTAATAATATCAACAAATTTATGTAATCGTATTAATTTTATACTATAAACATATTTACACAAGAGATTATGTTAAAAATAAACTCTCTCGTGCCTTGTTAATAACACAATTAAGTTTCTTAGCACTAAATGCACTATTTAAAAACACTATTAGTTATTTTTATTGAACTATTATAAGTTAATACAATTAAATAAATATTTAATAATTTAAAATAATCTTATAATAAAATAAATAATTTTTATACTACTCATCCCGTAAATATGTGTCATGCTCGAGTTTCCTTCCATCAAATAAAATTTGTTTTCTTTAATTTCTCTCGAGAACCACATCTCATTTGGAGCACATTTTCCAATCAAGTGGGGAAATTAGGATTTAGGAATATACTTCAACCTTGCTTGTGCTTATTCAATTCATGTGTCCTTTTATCCAGGTTAAATTTTTTGTATAGCAGAATTGGGAAATATTTAATACCAACGTACACACTCATGACATTATATTTGTCCTTTTATTCTCCTTAATTCATATTTTAATAAATATTACTCTCACCGTCCATCAATTTTTTCTTATTTGTGAAGTGGCACGGGATTTAATAAAAATTAGTATTCTATTGAAATGATAGATAAAGTAAGAAAAAAGTGGAGGTATTGTGGGACCCAAACTTTTATTTGTGAGTGTGGATTGTTTTCAAATAAGAAAATGCGAAAAAGTTTTGTGGACAAACAAAAAAAAAGTGGAAAATAATTTGGTGGACAGAGAGTACATCATTATAATTTTTTCTTTTGAATCAGTCACAAATTAATATAAAAATAATGCATTATTTTCAAATAGGTACAATATGTAAAAAAATAACTCTTATTCAACTTATGTTTACATTATTATACAAAAAATTTGCACCTATTTAAAAATAATACTCCCTCCGTCCCGTAGGAATTTACTACGGGACGGCACATTTTTTAAGGAAAATGTGTTTTATATATAAAGTAGTGACATATGGGTAAATATGTGTATATGTTTGTGAGTGTGCACGTAAAACAATGTTTCCTTTTTTAGTAGTGTGCAAATTTGTGTGGGAAGTCCAAATAAGAAAAATGTACAAATTCCTGTGGGACAGAGGGAGTACATTAATTTTGTATCAATCCGTAATTATTTATTTTCTCTTCTTAATATTGCAATTTTTTTTTATAAATAAAAAGTAAATTTTATTAAAACTAGTTTTTGGGAACAAGATGTGCCCAAAAACCAGAAATCAAGTTATACAATAATATCAGAGTACAAAGAACCTTCAGACGGTTTCATCTTTGACTTCAACAACACAACACTCTACTAGTTTTCTAGGCTTCATGTCCCAATCTTTGAAAGAAAAATTTTGAAGGTTTATGTATCTCATTGAGCACAAACTCCACAATCTTATATGTATGTAATTATAGGATGTACAATAATTAATTACTACTTTTTTTTAAAACTTTTTAAGAACACAAAACTCGTATGCAATATTGCACAAAATCCGACCCGTGCAATATCCCCAAATGAAAATTCGCGGATCCAATAAAATTTTTAAGGAAAATTCTCGCCACTTCCAGAATGTATATCACATGAACATATTTGTGCTACTACATCTTAAAAAGTTAATTTTTTTTGTACTTTTAAAGTAACTATAAGAATAATATGTATTTTTACAAGAACAAATATGTGTTTCTTAATTTATTTTTCATTTTATTATTAGTTTTATGTTGATAATATGTTGGTAATGTAATAATACCTTACATGTGTTACTATCTCGCCACTCCCAGAATGTATACTACTTGAACATATGTGTGCTACTACATCTTAAAAAATTAATTTTATCGAAATTCCAGAATGTATACCACATGAACATATATGTGCTACTGTAAGACAAAATGTGTGTTACTACATCTTAAAAAATTAATTTTATTGAAATTCCAGAATGTATACCACATGAATATATGTGTGCTACTGTAAGACAAAATGTGTGCTACTACATCTTAAAAAATAATAATTTCTATAAAAATCAATAAATATTTATAAAAAATGAATATTTTTTCTTATAATAATACACATATTGATCTTACATTGTATTAACATGTTCGTTTTCTACAAAAACAAATGAATATATGTAAAAAAATAACATTTGTTCTTATAGTAATACACATTTGACCTTATAATAGCATAAATTTACTCATACAGTATAGCGAAAATCCTGAAATTTGAAAATTGCCCAAATCCGACCCTACCCGTTCAATATCCGCGAATTTTGTTACTTTGACTCCTTTGACCCGCAAATTTTCTAAATTTTCCTTTTTTGGCATATATTGCACCCGTGCAATATTTTACGGGAGATCTACTCTTTTAAGAATAATTCGGTATTGCTTTTTAATATATTCCTTAATTTTAAATATGTATGTGATCATTAAAAAATAATTAATCTAAACTTCATCGTGTATGATATTTATTTAAAAATTACACAATAAAGAATAATATAATTGTTTCAAAGCAAATTATTTGTTACTATTGCAAGTGAAATTGATGTATTCTGATGTACTTATGATAAGGGTTATATTTGCATCAAATTCATGTTCATTTTAGTATAATTTTTAGTTGTTTTGATTGCATTTATGATACTAATTGCTATATACTTGATTATTGACCTATTTTGTAAAGAATTGTTCATTAGTAGGAAAATGAGGCAAAAAGGTGAAAAAATGAGCAAGTTTGATAAATTTCAGATTCATTCAATCAATCCAAATGGTGAAAATTATATATCATGTGAGAGAGCTTGAATAGAGGGTCACAATGCAAAAAGAATCGAGTCAATCGGAGTTATAGAGCTCTAGATATGAAGAAAACAAATTTTGGGTGTATGGATCGAGCGAAAAAGGGGGCTCCGGTCGAGCAGAAACTCACTGAAATCAAGCGGGAGGCGCTTGACCAGGTGCTCGGTCAAGTGGAAATGTCCATGGTCGAGCGGGTGTGAAAAAACAAGCAGTGGATGTATTTATCAATTTTGTTGGAGTATTTACTAATATGGACAAATTTGTGTTTTTCGCTATTTCCAAGGACTTTTTTACAAATTTCATCCAAGAAATCTATAAATACTCATTTCCCTTATATTATTAGAGAATTAGGCATTACTTCATCATACTTTTAGATAGATTAGATTAGGATTATATTAGAGCTAGTTACCAACTTTCTCTCTAGAATTCTCTATATTTTCTCTTCAATTTAGTTTAGATTCTCAAATTTCTTTCCATTAGTTTATAATTCCTATTAGATTCATGCAATTTTATCATTGAATTTGAAGATTCACTTTGAAGTTTGAATCAATTCGAATATTTTCTTCATTTACCCCCTCATGCTCCAAACCGCAATTGGTGAGATTGTTCTAATTTCTTCTTAATTCCTTGACTGTTTGTTGATTTCATGATATTAGTTTTAGCTTTCATCCAATTAGTCATAGGCTAATCACTCCTATACTTTGAATGATTGAAGTTATGTATTTATTTTTGTGTTAGATTCATGCTATAGCTTGATTGTGTTGATTTAGATGATTAAATTCTCCAATTGGATGATCTATTGAACATTGATTGTTTGCTACTTGAGATTTAGTTCTTTGATAGAGTTGACAACATATGAGAATTAGGTTAATTCAATTTTGTTCTTAATTGATTGTTGTTCACACCAAGTGTTTGTGTTTTGCTTTCTATGTCAATGAGAATTACTAGGAGCTTAGAACAAAACCAATAGGAGTATTAGACATTCTAATGAGAATTTAATGCTTAATAAGGTGTTGATTACCTAGTTTAATCATTTGATGAAACTCATGATAGCTATAGGATGAATTAATGTTTTAATTGATGTATAATGGAGATTAACACGCAAAACTCATGAATTAGTGTTTGTTGGATTAACACTTGTTTTCCTTGGTTCAATATTTAACTTGATCACTTGTCTAACACAACAACAACCACGTATATTTGTGTGTTTTAATAGAATTAGACAATCAAGTTACAACACCTAGAGGAGGCACAACCATAAGATTTTTTTTATTACTATCTTTTGAAAATTTTGTAGGTTTCAAAGTATTGTATTACCTCTATTTCAAAACTATATATATCATCACGTGTTTATTATTTTTATGAGAGAAATATAATAAAAATATGAAAATAATTTTAGAAATGAGATAGAAACATACTTAAGTTGTTATACAATAAAATATATTAATAAAACTATACATACTTGTATTCGTAGAGTGTCTCTACAAAAAAAAAATGGAATTTTTTTTTCGATTCAATACGACCGCTAAATGATCTGGATCTTGATCAGATAATTAATGCTCAGGGAATCGAACTGCCAACCTTCGGATTACCCAGATGAGGCATGTTCCACTTGGATATTTTATTGTTTTGTTTATTTTTATGCATTTAATTGTATATAAGTTCAAATTGAGTCATTTTTTAATTTATCAAATTAATTTCTTTTTATTTCTAATTTATATATATATATATATATTTCAACAGTTTTTTATTTTATAAATTCAATATTTTACAATACAAAAAATTATTAATTTATTAGTTTTTTTATGTATTTAATAAGTTCGAATTGAGTCACAATTTTTGTAATTTATCAATTTTTTTTTCTAATTTATTTATTTATATATTTCAATAATTTTTTATTTTATAAATTTAATATTTTACAATACGAAAAATTATTAATTTATTAGTTTTTTTATGTATTTAATTGTATATAAATCCAAATTGAGTCACATTTTTTAAATTTATCAAAATATTTTTTTTGTTTCTAATTTATTTATTTATATACATCAAAAAAAAATTATTTTATAAATTTAATATTTTACACTACTAAAAATTGTTAATTTATTGGTTTTTTTATGCATTTAATTGTATATAAGTCCAAAATTGAGTCACGTTTTTTTAAATTTATCAAATTAATTAATTCTTTTTTCTAATATATATATATATATATATATGTATATTTCAACAATTTTTTTTAATAAATTTAATGTTCTACTCTACTACAAATTTATAATTTTGTTTATTTTTATGCATTTAACAATAGAACATAAAAAATAAATTTGAGGTAGGATATAAAAAATAAATTTATAGAAAATCAAAACATAAAAAACATATTCAACAGGAAAACAAATAAATTATTCAATAAAAAATAAAATATTTCACTCATTATCTCGAAAAGCTGACGCTCTAGGTCGATGGAGGAGTGAGAGCCGATCGAGTAAGATGATCAAGTCCGTTGCTGGGATAGTCCGACAGTCTTACTGTGACTGCTAGTCCTACGATCTTCCCTTTCTTGACTCCGACCACATCCAAATAAATGTGGTCGATTTCAATAGGGGTGAGTATAGGATTCTCCGAGGTGGATACAACTGCGTTTGGACCTCGAATGATGGTCTCTCTTATTTTATTTGAAATTAAACAAGATATAATTATAATTTAATATTCCCTCTATCTCTGACGAATTTGCCACACTAAGACGACACATAGTTTAAGAAAAAGACAAAATAACCTACAATTGTTGACTTTTCAAAATAAAAAATAGCATTTCATTAAGAACTTAATTATTCCCTCCAATTTTTCTCCTATTCGCTGAACAGTACAGTGAATAGTAACATTAATTATTTACAAAAACAACATGAATCAGTACCAAAAAAAACCTGAAAAAATCGAAAATACATGAAAAAAAATCCCACCATAATTTCAACAATCAGACGGTCACTAATTTTAATTAGTCGGTAAAACTTGTATTTTTTATAGTATTTTGTTATATATATATATAATAATTACCCCCACCCGGGACTTTTTTTTTTTACAAGTTTTAAGCATCTCATTAAGTTTACATTACATATAAATATATATATATTTATAAATATATATACATGCACAATATTTTCTGTATAACACACAAATATTGATTAATACAATTTGATTGATCGTGACTCAAGAATTAGCATTCTTGTGTACGTGCCAATATCGATCATTTAGAAAACCTAAGATACATGAGTATACTCACTAACACACAAAAACATGCATTAAACGCGTGCAAGAATTATAACACATATTTTTGCTTATATGTGTGTGTATATATTGTGTAATAAATTAAGCATGTCACTAATTAAGAACTTAAAGTTCAGATTTATCATCTCAAAAAAAAAAAAAAAAAAAAAAAAGAGCAGAGGATGTGGGTTGCAGTAAGTTCAGTAGGGAGACCAAACAGGTGGTAAAGGGAAAAAAAAAGTCAGAAAGTTGCTAACTTAGGGATTAGGGATGTGTTTGGAATTTATAATTAATTAGGTATCTATATATTGGTTGATTAACTCAGTTTATTAATTAATTGCAGTAACTTTGGTTTCAATTACCCAATAACTTTTTCTTTCTATATATATAATTATAAAAGTTTAAGCTTCGTAAAATATTGTTATAATTTATATATGTCTTTAGAGATGTATTTGTGATTTAGACTGGTTAATTCTAGCTCCCCTCAAAACTATAGTCAAAAGTGAAGTTTGTATTAATCTTAACTCCAATTTAAAATTATAATCAAAAGTACTAGAATTTGTGTTAACCTTTTTTTTTTTTCCCATAATAACCCGATTGGATACATTTTTAGAGACTTGACCTTGTCGATTGGAGACATCTTCATTAATATTGACAAAATAGTCTCCAATGACAAGATCAAAGGTTAATATATGTTTCATTTCATGTCATCATTAAAGACTTTTAACAAAATAAAATATAATTTTAACATTTTCATGTTAAAATTAAAAAATTAACGAGACCAAATCTATTGAGCACAAATTCTCATGAGACAATATGTGCAATTTATTTTTATGGATGTGACTGAAAAGATGACAAAAAAAGAACGTGAAATCAGATCAGTTGAGCTGAGTATAAATTTTTATTAGATCAAAAGTGTAATTTACTCCTAATTAATGAAGAATACATATATATATGGGTTAAAGCTAATGTTATTAAATTGAAGAAAAAAACATATTTCTTCATATAAATAAATAATTAACAACGTGCATGAAGAAAGTAAATAAAATGTGGGGGAGAATACTAAGGAATGGAGATTGGGGACAGCATGCTTGTTGAAGTGTTATGGGGAATCCTATAATAAAAATGCAATGTTTCCCATGTATGCAACACACTTGTCTCTAAGTACACCCTGATTAGGGCACAACCACATACACCCCCCCTTACCCTTTATTTATTCAAATAACCATTTAATTAATATAGGCTATAGTCTTCGTATGCATCGTGCATCTATTATGTTTCAAATTTTCATTTTAATTAAAATTAATGTTACATTTTATTTTATGATTTAAATCAAATGTAATTTTATGTTTCAGTTACATTTTTTTGTACATGTTAATTAAAATTAGTGCCACGTTCCATCCCATGTATACAATTGACGTACACAAGTGATCATAAGAGTGACTTTAATACTCCCTTCGTTCCAGATGTGTTTTCACCTTTGAGATGACACAACTTTTAAGAAAAGTAGAATGTTGTGTAAAGTTATATTATTAAAATAATAAAATTAGTTGGATTGTGAGGATAAAGTTAAAGTGATAGTTTCCATTTATAGGGTGTGAAAACAATTATGGGACGGAGAGAGTATTATATATATATATATGTATATGTATATATATGTATCTTACAGACTTACACAGTGCTCTATATGTGGTAAAAGAATATTATTTCCTGAAATTTACCCATAAAAAACTGTCAGGTGCAATTTTAATACGCATGCACACTGCCCATCTCACACTGTCCATTAATAAAGATGTTTTTTATTACCAGGTGTACCAGGTGTAAAAAGGTGTTAATCTTTTCAAACTGCATGTCATGACAAACAATCCCAATGCTCAAATTTGTAAAAGGAGACAGATGAGATGTTTTGTTGAATAAATATAAAAAAGAAAATGAAATGTTGACATGTATACGCATATATATAGAACCGATTGATTGATTCATTTATTCAAAAATATTTGTCTAACTTTTCCTTTTTCAAAAGAAAAAAAAAAGACTTTTATTGCTTTTTACAAGGGTTACTATCAAATCAAATATATAATAGTTTGTGGGGCTTTAAAAAAATTAAAAAAAGAAAAATTACAAAGAACTCCCAAGCCAACATAAATTCAAACATTTATTTCTAAAAAATTCTTTGTTTAGTCGCCCAGTTTGAATAGGATCTTGAAGACTTTTGTAACCTTTATCAACGAACCAACTGTAAATGCAAACTTTAAGATCATCCAACAAAAATCAAACCACAAATAAATCTTATATTCTTCTTATCCCCCCTTTGACTAATTTATTAAAGAGAAGTATATTCATCGCCGGGTCGAATATTAATGCAACTATTTGCCCAAATTACTCAATACAAATCATTTAGAAATGATAAAAAAATGTACATTATATAAAAACGTATGTTACCGTCTTTATGGTGGTGTTACAACATACACAAATTGGATTGGCATGAGGGGGGAGGGCGCGCGTTTTGGTTTTGCAATTTTTATCTATTACTATTCGCTTTCAACGTTTGGTTCGTAAGATAAAAATATCTATCCGTAAAAAACATGCATATTTTTTACGGATAGATACTTTTATCTTACGAACCAAACATAATCACTTAAATTATTAGAGAATATACATTGTAATAGTAAAGAGTACCACATTTAAATTATTTAAAATGATGGTCTATGATATACAAAATTTACATATAACGAATGTATATATTATGTATATTTGTGTATCGTACATTACTTAGTATTATGTATGGTGCACGAGATGCATAGAATATTGTCTTTTATATATTTTGCACTATTTTCACATTTACAATATTTATTTAACCATGTGGATTAGCTAACCTGGTCATTGGATTTCTCACTTTAGTGAGTGACCCAGTTCGATTCCCCTTAAAAATGAATTTAGAGAAATATAAGGTTGCTTGGAGGAACATGCATATTGGAGTTCTTGGACACTTGATGAACTATATTCTAACTACTATAACAACTAATATTGACCAATTAAAAAAATTATAATATTTATTTATTTGCAAAATATATATAAATAAAAATATATGTAGAATAAAATTTAAAAATGTCCAAAAGAAATGGATTTTTAAGGAATATATGCATTAATTTTAAAAGCTTCTTACATTTACAATATTGATGTGTCACCATCATTCACGCCAATTCTTGACTTTATATATATATATATATATATATATATATATATGTCTCAGTTTTATATATTATTCAAGATTTTAAAACATGAAAATGATGAAACACGTACGAGATTATTATATATTCTGCCGCTGTGTTGTGCTCACATTATCTTCTACTACCTCCATCCCAAGAAAGTTTGCGATACTTTTCTGGGCACAGATTTTAAAAAAAAGTGTAATGAATAGAATGTGTATGGTGAAGATTGTGAGGTAAAGATTTTAAAGGTGGAGATTTAAAGGAATATTTCAATTTTGGGAGTATTCAAACTTTTGTGGGACAAACTGAAAAGGAAAATATGCAAACCTTTGTAGGACGGATGTAGTACTTTTTATTATTTTTTAAGGTTGTAGAAGTTAGAAATCGATAATCGGACGTTTTTTGACCGTCTAGACGGCCGTCTAATTTTTTTCTTTTAATTTTTTAAAAATATATATAAAAATACAAAATTTTGGTCGCTTAGGACCGCCTAAAGACCGTCTAAACCCGAAAACGCTAGGAATTGCTGATTCTATAGGAATCGGGTCGGCAAGAGGCCGCCTAGCGTATAGGTCGATTTCTGCATCAGTGTTATTTTTATAATATTGTAATTTAATGTATTGGGACAAAATAGAAAATTAAACGCAGATGGCAAGAGTAAGTCTCTTGTGCACCAGTTACACGGTGCAACTCTAGTTCACTTTTAAAAAGTTAAACAGTTTATAACTGAAAAGTTAAACAGTTTATTACTGAAAAATGTATCTTTCATAGTTTAACTTTTCAGTTATAAACTTGAGTTGCACCGTGTAACTGATGTATACAAGACTAATCCAGAGGGCAAATGTAAGAAAATAAAAATACAAGGTGGTGAAAGTAATTAATATTGTTCATAGAAAATCTCTAATGTTGATCCCAAACTAATGTAGGAGTATTATTTTAAAATATATTTTGAATTATATAACGCATTTAATTCACAACAATAATTTTTTAATATTTGTTGAACAAAAATAACTAACATCGATATTAAGTGAAAACACAATTAATATTATAAAGTGATAAGAATAATTTTTTTAAATGAAAATAACTAATACTAATCTATGAAAAAAAAAAAAGAAGTTCGTCCCAAATTTATCCACATCATATAAAACATAATAATGCAAACTCACTTCCGGGACATACACGAGAAGGTAAAGAATGATGAGGGGGAGAAATTGTATGGCAAAAAAAAAAATGAGGTTCGAACCCTAATGGCATTGCAGGTCAACACGTGCCAGTCACGCAGGTCAGTATGCACCAGCATTTTTCGCACGTGCGGAGGCCCTTATAAATAAAAATCCTTAGGCAGTGTAATTGGTGAAGACTGAAAGAGCCAAGATTGGCCAAGCAAAAGGCCTCCTCTATGCTTGTATTCTATCATAGCACAAAGTTTCCTTCTTTGTTTCTCTCTCTCTCACCACAAATATACATACATATATATATATATATATGTGTGTGTTTTATCTAATATAAGCATAAACAATCCCACAAATAGCATACAGGGGAGACTATTAGAAGCAACTTTATTCTCCTATCCCAAGTTGTCACCTACATTAGTTGATAAAAAAACAAATATATAAAGGACCAAAGCGATATTGAGAGGGAGAATGGAGAGAGAAAGTGAAGCGAAGGCATCAAGATTCAAGAGGGTCTGCGTTTTCTGTGGCAGTAGCCAGGGCAAGAAAGCTAGCTATCAAGAAGCTGCTATTGAACTGGGAAAAGTTCTGGTAAAAAAAAAAGAAAGAAAGAAATCTTTACTGTCCCATGTTGTATTTTATTTAAAACTTAGATTTATCTTTCTTTTAATTGATAATGCATATGTATTTTCTCCTAAAAATCTTACCTTTGCATCTTTTTATGAGTTTCTGCAAGTTATTGAATGATGCGACTCTGTTTTTTGAAGGTTAAGTTGATTGTTTTCCCCCCTTTCACATTTCATGCAAATGTTTTTTAAAGCTGGAATCTTGCATGGTTAATCTCTCTCTGCAGTACTTAAGAATTCTCTCTCTCTCTCTCTCTCTCTCTCTCTCTCTCTCTCTCTCTCTCTCTCTCTCTCTCTC
>JAPKLY010000020.1:745373-755403 GCA_026898435.1 Prunella vulgaris | reverse complement strand
CTCTCTCTCTCTCTCTCTCTCTCTCTCTCTCTCTCTCTCTCTCTCTCGAGTTTCTGTATCATGGAGATGAGAAAGTTCATCTTTGGTCATGTTACTTTCACACAAAGGGTCTCTCACAAATTTTGAGATGAATAGTATTTTTCTTTTCTCTTCCTCAAATGGATAAGACCATATTATCTGTATCTGCTAAGTTTTATTTCAAGTACTCTTTCACTGTCTCTTGCATTTAACCATGGTAGAAAAATTAAACCACCCCAACACTTATGACAGTCTGAAAAATGCAATATTTTCAAATAAAGCTTCCATCTTTATTGAAGCTTGAAGCTTTAATCTAATATAGTTAAGTGTGTTTCTGAAGGCATCTAGGAACATTGATTTGGTCCATTTGGGAGTTTTAAAAATGCAATATTTTTCAAATAAAACATATAAAGCTTTGAATCTTGAAGCTTTAATCTAATGAAATTAAGTGTGTTTTTGAAGGTATCAAGGAACATTGATTTGGTCTATGGAGGGGGTAGCATAGGCCTGATGGGCTTGGTTTCACAAGCAGTTCATGATGGTGGTCGGCATGTCATTGGGTGAGATTAGACCTTCTTTTTACACTCCTTTAAATGATTAGTTGTGGTTTTCAATCTGTTATTATGGTTATTTTTTTATATTTTTGTTTAATTCTTCACTAAAACTGTAAAACTGACCTCTTTTTTTTTTTTTTGTCTTGTTATTGTCTCCTCTGCAGGGTTATTCCCAAGACCCTCATGCCTCGAGAGGTATGTGATGTTTCAAAAGTTTATCCCCTTTTTCTTATTATATTCTGAAAATTTATAAATCAACTTTTTTTTTCCCTTTCCATGGTTTCTTCTTGTTAAAGCATATTCATGGTCATGGCTCTTTTGTTTTTAATTCTCATCTGGGCCCCACCTCCCTCTTTGTGGGCTTAACCATGGTTAGCAAAAATAGTAAAAAGATCAATTTTTTCTTTGTGTTCTTGGCTTTTCTTGATTGTACAAAGATCAGAGTCCTTGATTCTTGGTTGGTTTTTTTGCAAAACCTTATCTACATGGTAATGATGAATTGAGGTGGTGGTTGTTTTTCAGTACATTGTGTTTAGCATATTTGGTCTACAAATGTTTTCCCTTTCTGCTCCTCTTGCATCTTTCTCTCTCATGCCCTTCTCTCTCTCTCTCTCTCTCTCTCTCTCACATTATTACTTGACTGCAAGACTGGACATCAACCAATACAATTTAAAACTCTACTCATCATCATTTTGGCCATCTTTATTTTCCAGTTGACTGGTGAAACAGTAGGAGAAGTGAAAGCTGTTGCAGATATGCACCAAAGGAAAGCTGAGATGGCAAAACATTCAGATGCTTTTATTGCTTTGCCAGGTCAGCATACTCCCTTTTTTGTGTAATTGAAGTCTGATTCTGTAAGTACTTCCCCCAAGTATCAATTCAGCAGCATCATGCATATACATGTGGATGAATTAATGGTGTTTCCATATGTGACTAAACCAGAGGCAAGAAGTATAATTTATGATCATGACTAATTTAGGAGTATCTGTCAACATTGATGGCAACTGCCTTCTGCATTTCCACAAATTTCAAGAATTCTTATGATTATCAGAGATATGTTTAAATATAATCAGAAAGTTTCTGCATTGTGCTGAAAATTAGACCCCTTTTGCTTAATTTGCTTCATCCATCACACATGTCTATTCAAGAGGGGTAATGATCTCAAAGATCCCAAACTTGTGGATTTTGATTCATGTGCTGAACAGAATCGTCTCGTATTGTTGTTAAAAAACATTACACAGGACGGTCCTATACAGCACGGGATCCATATCCGTAATTTGTGATCTTGTTTTAGTACTTGGAGCAGAGGGTCATGCTTCATTTATTAAAGTAGGAGCTATAAATTCCTACTTTGGTTACTTATGTTGGAAACTATGATGTTCCTTTTCTAGCTAATCTTGAGTCTTGATATGACTTGTGTGTCTATAGGTGGTTATGGAACTTTGGAGGAATTACTTGAAGTCATAACATGGGCTCAACTCGGCATCCATGATAAGCCGGTATTTATACATATGTCCAAAAATACTTTGATGATAAAATTTCAATCTTTGAAGATATAAGAAGTGAACAAGAATTGCATTCTGCAGGTGGGATTGCTAAACGTGGATGAATATTACAACTCTCTGTTGTTGTTTATCGACAAGGCCGTAGAGGAAGGGTTCATAAGCCCAAGCGCTCGGCACATCATCGTATCTGCACCAAATGCTAAGGAGCTAGTCAAGAAATTAGAGGTAAAATTGATGAGTTCTTTTAACTGTGGTAAATGTTATGAATTGCCTAAAAGATTCAAAAAGAAGAAGCTAAAAGAGTGTTGGATGAATATTTTATCCACTGAAAAGACTTTAGTGGCCATTGAGACATCACTTGGAAATTTATCTGCACAACTGCTAACCACTTGAACATGTTCTAACTTGTTTCCACTTTGTAAAGAGAGTGGTATATGAGGTCTCATTCGTCTCGTTTTTTGTAGGAATACGTACCTCGCCATGAGAGAGTTGCTTCGAAGCTGAGCTGGGAGACAGAACAGTTTGGCTACACTCAAGACTACGATTTGTCCAGATGATCATGATCTGGATTTGCTGCAGTATAATACAGATCAGACTTGGTTAGATCATGCAATTTTTTACATTTTAATTGTAAAGTTATCTGGGAATCATCTAAAAAGATATGCAATATCTTCTTATATATGATCCTTTCACCTGGAAATTTTGCAAGATGTAACTAGTAAATGGATTATGTAATTTTCCTTGCTAATGGGAAGCAGCTTTTCTGTTCTGTTATACAAAAATTTCTCACTATTTTCAATCAATAATCCAAATGATCATACGAAGCTCAATCGGAGGCTATGTGCTCGTATCTCATCGTACTAGTGCATCTTATACGTTCAGTAGTAGCATCACGTAAGATACATGATGCAATGATACAACACGATTTTGTATCAGAGGATCCAAATTGAGTTTGTTTGCGCGTTTTTATTGCACTAGTGCATCTTATACGCACAATAGTGACACTACGAGGATTTGTGATACATCTCCCCAAACCTGAGTCCATATGCTTGTATTTTATTACATGATACGGCAGTGACATCACGTAAGGTATGTGATACGACACGATGGTGTAGCAGAGGATCCAAATGGCATACTTGTACTTGCATGGTGCTTCACAAGTTGTAGAGGAGAGAGAGAATAGAGTGGGGGGGACCTTGGCATTGCAAATTGGTAATGGCTATGACAGGGAGAAAATGAAGGTGCACGAATGGACTGAGTGTGTTCCACAATCGGGACAGAAGAGTATAGGGACCATTTGTGTTGCAATAAACCATGCCATGTCTCCGTCTAACCTTTGGTTCGTGTCACATACGACGTGGATTCCTACGAAGCACAAGCAAGTACGTACAAGGCATGCACATGATGTAAAATCTCTCTTGGTACGACCTTACAACTTGCATTTTTGGATAATTCTGACTAATGTCAAAAACTTGTACGAGACGTTCTCATATATGAGAATGAAAGCGAACCCTCTCTAATTATACTATATGACTCATGAGCTTACATGGACTCAAAACAACTATATTTTAAAAGAAACTATGATCCAAATATTTAAATAGAGCATCATCTAGTATGTGAGACCGTCTTAAAAAATAAGAGAACGTGACCCCTAACGACGACTTGCTAGAGAGGGGGGCAAAAAGAATGCAACGGGGGAGGGCCATCCAAAACAATATGACAGCAAAATATGGTCCCAAAAGCTGATTTTTTTTCTCAGTTCCATATATGTGGGTATTTTGTGAGTATGCCTACTGAATCACTGATCAATTTGATCTTCTCGACTTTTCCGACTCAGCTTGTTCCCATCATGCAAAGATAGCATCCATATTTATAAATTCGTTGGATCTCGGGATATTTTTAAATGATATTAGTTGTTTTAACTAATGATATTGTATGTCAATTACATAGTGCAATATATCATTTGAGTTGTGATACTCAATAGTATACATGAATCATGTATTGTGAAGAATGTTTCTATCTTCTATTCCTCGCTTTGACTAATTAATTAATCCTCAAACTATTATAAATTAAACTTGCAAATATATAATAGTTAACTATGTAAGCAATTGTCACATACTAGGCTAAATTATTATGCAGAAAAAACCTGCAAGAAGTCTAAAAAAGAAGAGCATTAAAATTAGCTTCCAAAGAAACCATTATCGCGATGCAGAGATTTAGCATTGCTGTCCTTAACATCAGATTGATGTGATTTCTTCCTACAAAAAATGTTCCAACTCCTCTTTGTCCGAAGCTTCTGGAACTCCTCCCTCATGTTCTGGCACTCCTTCTCGAGCTCGTAAACGCGTTCCCTCATATCATCCATGCCGCCTCCCCTCTGGCGGCAGCCTCCATTCTTGGAGAGCGACGACAGAGGGTCGTGGCAGCTGTCCAGATTGTCGGAGACGAAGAACCACCCAGAGATTGAAGTGCGGAGGCGTAGCTGCTCGAAGAACAAGACTTGCACGATCACTCTGAGTGGCAGCCTCTCGTTTTGAGCAGCGTGCGTGCTCGCCTCCAACGAAAGCTTCTGGCAGTTCATCAGCCTGCAGATTTGCTCCCTCTCCCCGTCTGTCAGCCACGGATGCGCCTGACATCAAACACCATACAAATATATGTCACAAACTAGAATAATTACACATGTGATCCAAATTCAATGAAAGATGTCATAATGTAGTTTATCTGTCGAACCAAATGAGGCCTTATTAGTAGAAAATCGTGCATGATTTTGGATACCTTAAGATAAATATCAATGGCTCGATAAATTCCATCAGAAAGAGGCCTAGCATAGTCAGGGATGGCAGAGGCAAGAGACTGAAACTTGGGGAACTTGAGATTAACATCTGGGGCAACTTCAGCAAGATATGAGTCCACCAAATTGGCCACCATTGTTAACGAATTCAAGCAGTGGCTTCCTTCCATCAACTGAGTTTCCTCCACAATGCACGGAGACGCCGCCACCGCCGCCGCCTGATCGCTCGACATAAAATGATCAAGAATCCTCTGAAAACAATCAATGTCATACAGAGTCTCAACAGAGTACCCCAAATTCGGGACCAAAAGATCCTCCAGCGAGGACTGATCCAGCTGCAACCCGACCCGCCTCTCCAAATTATCCCTGCACGCCTGGCTCGCCTGCAGGACCATGGCGGTGCGAAGCAGCCGGAGAAGGAAGCGTGTGTGTATCACCCCCTTCTGAAGCGGCAGCAGCTCCACTATTTCTTCCAGAAGCGATCCCTGGTCGGCTTCGGTCGGGATGGAAATAGTCGAACCGGGGTTCAGATTCTTGAAACTCGACTGCCGGTTCATCTGGGGTATATACTTCTTGGCGTAGAACACCAACGCGCCGGCGATATTCTCCGCCCTCATGCCCGCCGCCTCCACCGCCTGAATCAGGCGCTTGTAGAGCGGGAGGCTGAGGAAGGAGACGTCCTCGTACCACCAGTCGTCGGTGGCGACGCCCTGCGTCTTGGTGGCGGAGTTGAATATGCCGTTCCAGGTGCAACCGGTGACCGGCCAGCTGAAGAGATTGGGGTCCGTACAGGCCTTGGCGGCGAGGGAGTGTATGCAGCGGGAGATGATGTGGAGCTCCTCGGCGTGGGGCAGCACTTCCTCGCAGGTCTCCAGGGCTTTGATCGTGTCCGTCCAATTGCTGAAAACCTCCCGCAGAAACCCCTCCGTCTGAGCGATGAGATTGCCCTCGCCGTACTCCTCTGTCATCTGCAGATACTCTGCCGCGCATCGGATGCTGACCACATTCATGGAAGTCAGCTCGATTTTGACGCCGTAGCAGAATTTCGCCACGAACTCGAAAGACTTGGCGCCGCCGGGGAGCTGGTTGAGGGGGAGGACGCAGCCGGGTTGATCCGAAGGCGGGAATTCTCCGATCAGCTTCTCGAGTAGTCCGCTTCTTGATAACAGGGGAAACTGAGATGGGGACGATCATATCAATCAAGAGAAATGGGGGATAGTAATAATTAATATTAGTAACCTTGTGAAGATGAAAGGACATTTCTCCAATCTCGATAGTGATGTCACTCTGGAGGCCGGATGTGCATTGCCTGTAACAAAGAAACAGAGATGATCATGGAAGAATCAAGAATGATAATAGTGTGTGTTGATTACCATGATTGGCCTTCGCGGTGGAAGGCTTCAGATTTGGAGCCAAGCCTCAAGAAAGCCATGACCGAGCCTGCAAATTTCTGTATTGCATGAAGATGAGAAACGGGAAAAGGGGTTTAGGTTGAATGATTCGAGAGTGTGTCCGAGTCTAATGCAACAAGTGGCGGTTATACCAACTGTCTACATTTCCTTCACTCTAGATTCAGTCTTTTTTTTTTTTTTAAATTTATTATGCCCTTACATGACCACATTACTAGATTTCAATTGAATGATTAATGATGTCCAGTCATTGTTTTCATAGTGAATTTCTTATGATTTTGATTAATTATATTTTTTAACCATTCTTTTAACGTCATCATTTTATTATTTTGTATAATTGTCCATGAATGTGACGTAAGGATGGCAAATGGAGTGGAGCAGATCGGGGCGGATACCTCAATATCCATGTCTGCTTCGAGCTTTGCCCCGCTGATCCGCCCTGCTCCATGCTCCATTGCGGGGCAGCATTTTGAGATTCATGTCTGCCCCGCGCGGGGCGGATCTGATCTGCCCCGCTCCATCTATTAAATTCTCATAATTTTACAAAATAAATATATTAAAAAAACTAAATGTAAAATATTAAAAATTCACAATTTAATCAACAATAATCCATCCAAATCATATCCAATATTTGATTATTTTAAAAAAAATATATATATAATTCAATATATTATATATATATTTAATATTATATATAATTAATTTTATATGGAGCGGGGCGAATCAGGGCAAAAAATATGCATGATCTGCTCCGCAAGCGAGGCGGGGCTGATCTGCTCCATTCTCAAAACGGGGCAGATCGGGATCGATCCAAACAGAGCGGAGCGGATTGAATCAACTGCGGAGCGGGTCGTTTTGTCATCCCTAATGTGACAATTACAATCGTCTTGGTACGACAACGAATGAAGTGGTCTTGGTTGAGAATTTTTGGGAGTGATTCCATACAATTTTCATTCCTATTGCGTTTCTATTCCTTACCATTATACCAAATGCCCCCTAAATAAACTTGTATAATTGTAGCTGTTCACTTCCAGCGTTCAATACGAAAATTAATCATCCATAATTACCAGTAATACTCTATTCCAAAATTTGTGATGATTTCCCAACTTCGTGATTTAATTTCTCATTAATATTGAAATAAGATTTTGAGATTACAAATGCACTACCATCATCTGCTTCAATGGTAAATTGTTTAGTTTTTTTTTTTTTCCCGAAATTAATTGTTACGCCCTCATTTAATTGATAAAAACAAGTGTTTCACCCTCTAATGAGAAAGAAAATTAAAATATTCATTTAATTTTATTATATGAAATATTTAGTTGCTTTCAAAACCAAATTCCCAGCACGTGGATGATGAATTGAGTGTAGTTTGAAAAATAGTAGGGTGAACTAAGGTGAATTTTATGGAGGGTGAACTAATTAATTGGAATAAAATAACGTCGGCCCTAAATAGGTCAGCCCATTCTCTTTGTTAATAACCTTAGTATTCGGCCCATAAAGTGCTCACCGAAAAACTATGTACAGCAAAACAGATAAAACTGGCCCAAAATAAATTAAAAGCCCAACGAAATAACTGGCTTCAAACTTGAAACAAAATTTCCAATACAACAAATAAAACTCCCTCCTACCCAGAAAAGTTTTTGGGGAATTGGGCACGATTTTTTTTTTGAAGAAATAATTTTCTAAATTTTTATGAATGCAATATAAAATTAATTAGAATGAAGTGTATGTGTAGAACCCAAATTTTTTTATTTTTTTTTTGACAAAAAATTAATTTGAACCCAAAAGCGATGACATGAATAATAGATACGTGTGTATTGCGAGAGTGAGAGTGAAGTTTATAAGGTTATTTTTATTTTGGGTATGCTAATTTTTGAGAATTTATTAAAAATTGAAAATGTGCAAATTTTTTAAGGATGGAGAGACTATTATATAATTGCACTTTGACTTCTCTTATTCACAATTTATATTCCACTACTATGAAACATAAATATATTCAAAAGTATTCACAAACATGAATAATATTTTACATCATATAATTTTATTTATCTAAAATTAGTTTTTAAAATTAAAATCTAAAAATTATGATAAATAAAATTTACATGTATAATAACAAAACGAAGAAAGAGATAATAAAGGAAAATAATTTTATATAATAATAATAATAATAATAATAATAATAATAATAAAATAATGAATAAAAGCTAGAATATATTTTCTATAAACGGATAAGGTTATTATTAAGTTATGTTTCAATATATGTCTTCATTTTACTCATGTCATGATCCAGAGTTTAGTTGTTTTTTCTCGATTCAACGTTTAATTTTTTTTTATAAAAAAAATTTATAATTAGGGTTGTACAGCTGTACATCACTTTTTTGTTAATGTCTTGTATGAATGCATTGGAAAAAAAAAAAAATTCAACCTTGAATCGGAAAAAAAATAAAATCAGACCTTAACTCACTAATTAAAAGTTTTCAGGGTAAGAAAATTAAGATTTTACCTAACAATTAGTCTTATCAATAGCAATTAGTATTCTCTTTATTTAATCTCTGTGTTAATTTGGACATCAACTAATAAAATCAGTCTTATCAATAGCAATTAATACTCTCTTTTTTATAATAACATTTTTATTAAAAAATATTGAATTGATATTAATATTGTATACAAAAAATTATTATTATTTTAAATTTCACGGTAAAATTAATTTTAAAATTATACTCATTTTGGAATATAGATTCTTTAGAACAATCTTACTAAAGTATATGATATATTAATTAGTTCTGTAGACATCAAACACAAAGCCTTAAAGTCAAGAAAATGAAGTGATATAAAATAGGCTCGACATGTACATTATTCTTCTGAGTTTGAAATATCTAATTAATGCTATGAACAAAATTATTGATCCTCCATAGAAAAACATAAAGTGGACAATCTTGATAATGTCATTTGATTTGACTCGCCACGAGTGCTAAAATACATGCCTCTTAGACCTAATTAAAAATTCCCATGAAAAAGAAAAACATTTGTTTGAATCAATATCTATACACAGTTGCTTGATATAATTAACTAGATAAGAATATGAACAAGTGAGTTAGTTTACCTGGCTACCGGACTCCTCACTTAAGTGAGTAATCCGGGTTCGATTACCTTTGGAAACGAATAGGAAGGAGATATAAGGTTGCCTTGGAGATATGAGTGTATGTAGACTTGGTGAACTAACTTCTAACTACTAACTACTAACTATTAACCACTAAAATTTACCGATAAAAAAAAAATAGATAAGAATATGAATAAATTTAACATAAGAATTCATAAAATACAAACGTCTAAATTATTTCTTGAAATTTTTACTCTCAAATTTTTTAAGACAAATGTAGTGGGCCCGGGGCCCAATTATTATCTTTTAGCTGTCAGCATGTCTTGTGACCTTTGGGCTATATTTTCAGTCCAGCTACATGCTATCTCGAAATAAAAATATTTTTTAAAATATATTTGATAAAAAACTCGTTTTATTTTTTAAAATAAGAATTAACCTGTTGTTCACCATGTGCATAGTCCAATGTAAATTAACTCTTTTAAAAAAAAATCTGCTATTATTGAAGAATTATCTTTATTTTTATAATCTAATGAAAGATATTTTTTTCAGTAGAAATACAGATAATTTTTAATTATAACAGTGCTGATTTTACATTTGAATTGTAACTTCTTTTTGACAAAAAGAGATCTTGTCTTATAGGATACAGTTATATC
>JAPKLY010000020.1:673254-739786 GCA_026898435.1 Prunella vulgaris | reverse complement strand
GTGCTTGGAGAAGTAGGTTAGTTCATGAGCTTAGATATTTTTTTTTAAGTTAAAAGAGCTTGTATGTTAAAATAAACTTAATCATAATACAAAATTAATATTATTGTATTTATTTATTAATATTATAACATTTTATATTAAAAAATAAGGAATATACATTTTTTTTAATTTAGATGTTTCACATAAGAAATATTAATTTTTGTATATGAGCACAAATTAATATACATATTTATATATATAATTGTTTTATGTATAAAATATATATTTTTATAAAAAAATATATCACTTTGTAAGGTGCGAATTTGAGTAATTGAAAATAATTCCTTGTCCGTTTGTTTATCGAGCACTGCATGGACAAAACCCACCAACAAGGTTGACGTGGCCCACTTCCTTCGCTTAAATTTTTTTCTTCAATTTTTAAAATAAATAACTATTTTCCATATCATTTATTTTTATAAAACTGCAAGGTAGAAAATTAATTCAAAGATGTTAAACGAGGGCAAAAAAAAAATCCAGAGTTAGAGAGTTTCATTACTAACTCTATTTTTTTTTTTGTGTTCGTAACAGACGGCAACTCGTTCAACATCTCTAGTTAATCAGTTTATTTATTATTTTTAATATCAATTGATGATTTTTTACTATTTTATATAAAAAAAAAGTGTGTATGTAGGGAGAGTGATGTGTGTGGATTTATATGTATTGAATGATATGGGGATGAGTGTTGGAAATAAAAAACGTGATGTGGTAGTAATGGGTCCCTGCTCTTTGTTTATGACATAATAATGTCAAGACCCAGCTATATGCCCTCCTCATGTCCTAATCCATCATTTCAAATCTTGTTTTTTTTTTTATATAAATATATATTTTTACTATTATTATTCCATTTTAATCACTATATATAATATAAATTAATTATAGTGTGTACACACCCACACGAAAGAATATACCAAGACTGTAGTCTTCAAGTATATTCCTCATTTCCAAAAAAAAAAAAAAAAAGTATATTCCTTATTCAGAATATTGTGTCTGATAGCTATGAATGGATTTATGCATATAAATAATATGCATATATTATATATTTTTCATTCAGTAAAAGTGTAATCACATTTTCATCATAGAGGCTGAACTTTTATGCGCTGAAAACGTCGTAAATAATTTTGATTCAGATTTAATTAAAAATGGATATATTTACACACAAAAAAAATTAAAATATATAATGAAAAATAATAGTTCAATAATGAAGAAAAGAATAGTTTATAATAATTGTTTTTCTTTCAGAAAAACTATTGGCACTTTTCTCAACATAAAACTAATGAAAATTATATCAAGTGTTGATAATTAGGCCTAAAGGCATGTAATAGAATGAATTGAGTATGTTAACCAGATTCGTATTCAAAAGATTAGCTGAGCCCATTAATCAGCTAGCTAGTATATGCAAATTTAGGTTAGTATATATATATATATATTATATTAAATAAATGAATTGATTTCATCTGTCTACAAATTTGGATTTAGATGGGATGTAATTTTTTCATAGTATTGAAATTTAGGCTCTCTTTGTCTCCTAGATTCGATTTCTTCTTAAAATAATTTTATTCATATTAAATTGTCCGATTATTGAGCTTTCTCTGATTACATTAACCCATGAGTATGGAAAATATAGAAAAATTAAATAAATAAATTGGTTCTACTTCTTTCTACAAATTCAAACTTTTAGATAAGTCGGAATCTTTTAGTATAAGTTAAAAGTTGGGAGAATGAGGAACTCAACTTATTAGTTGTGCATTGAAGTAAAAAGAAGATCGAGACCTATTAATGTAAGAAGATAACACCACCTCGAGTATTATGCATCTTGTAATCTAGGCACAATATGATTAAATTCACCTGATATTAGCTAACGTTAAAACCTATTAATATGGTGATGTGTCTTTGGACAACAAAGATGCAATTATGCGAGACAAATGGAATATACGCTAAGCGTACAAATATTTCAAAAGAGAGTAAACGATAAATTAAGAGAAGTTTTTTGAATAATGTTGCACATTACTATTGTTAGTTGACTTAGGGGACGTTTGGTATAATTGTAAGGAATTGAAAGGTAATAGGAATGAAAAATGTATGAAATGAAAGTCTCAGCTCTCAAATATCTGAACTATGGTAGATTATTTAATTTTTTAAAATCAAAGTCACAGTAAAGTCATTTAAAATACATACTATGACTTTGATTATCATTACTTACCTCCAAAAGTTTCCAACCAAACACACTCTTAAATGAATTCGTTGACCACAATCCAATAAGAAGCCTACAACGTTGTACGTAAACTGATACAAGGTTTTGTTGCAATAGAGGCAACACATATAAAAGTATGAGAAACAATTATTTAATTAATGTGTTATCTCAAATGGTAAAAGTGACCGTATACACTTTTGTAGGAGTGATTGCATCCAAAATAAGAAGATTACAAAGTTTTTCTACTACAGTTACTTTTAAAATCTCCATTTAAAAACTATAACCTCATAATAAGATTACTTAAATTATTCTACTAAGTTGATAAATTTTCAAGCATTCAAAATGATTTTTCATTGCTCGTCAAGTTAGATAAACCTTAAACAGATTAGAATTTTTAGGTTTCTTACTTTACAAATGTTCTAAATTTATTTCCAAATAAACAAATCTTAGTGAGACTTCATCCTTAGCTCAAAGTCCTTAGCTCAAACCTAAACAATTAATGTAAGAGATTTTCATCTAGTTGGAAACATATTTCATACACTTTCTTCGAGAATTAGGGCTCATTTGGTTCGTAAGATAAAATTATCTATCCGTCGAAAACATGCATATTTTCGACGGATAGATAGTTTTATCTTACGAACCAAATGAACCCTTAGTTAACTTGAGAAATTGAGTTAGTTAGACTTAGCTCATGAAAGATAGATGGTAAAAGGACTGAATATTTTATCTAAATTCCAGATAATTGAACCTCACGACGGGAGAAAAAAATTAGACCAATATCTCTTGAAACTCTAAATCAAGATTTCTAATGTATTCGGTGCAATTAGTTTAGAAAAAATGAACGTAGAAGTCAAGTCTTCGGACCACTATAAATGATATTTCTATTTTATATCTTAATTGTCATAACATAATTTTTAAAACATATAAATTCATCTGATCTTCACATCAAATGACCTAATCTTGTTTAAGATGTATTTTATAGAAAGGTTTTCATCACAGAGTTAAGGATCGATCTATACTATTGCCCACTAATAATAATCCAATTGGTCAGCTGACCTTCACAATTAATATAGGTTGGTAATATCTTGATGTTAACATCTCGTACTCCATTTATCCTTATATGAAACTAACCTTTTTTAAATAAATAAGTCCATAAAAAAGTTTACAAGTCTATTCACTCATCTCAACACTAAATTCATTTGAAACCTATAACAAATAAAATTTCTATCATATGAGTTGATTTCTTTCCCATAAGTTTATTTTCGCTCCGTTCCCTTATAAGTTACTCACAACTTTTGGGCACTAATATTAAAAAGGATATAATAATATTATTGATATAGTATATGTGTTGTGATGGAGAAAAGTGAAAAATAATGGAAATAATATAAAAATTATTGAAAATAATAATAAAGAAGTGAATAATTAGTTTCCTGAAAAGGTAGAAAAGCAAATGTGCAACATACGGTGGGACGGACGAAAATGGTAAAATGAGCAATTTATAGTGGAAAAGACGAAAATGATAAAATGAAAAACTTATAGTGGGAAGGAGGGAGTATTTTCTATTGTTTTTTCTAAGATTCATGAAAAAATGTTATATGAGTATACAAATGACATTTGATAATCTATTATTGCATTTCATCTTAATTTAAGAAAAATCTTGTGTGAGACGAGTTGTGTTTGTGTAATGGATATACTAAATTAAATGTATTTTATCCGCATTTTAATTCTTAATTATTTTTAAAATTTTACTATTATACATGAGCTTAGATAATTTCATAGAACAGTGCTGTTTTATTTTTAATTTTTTATCGATCGAATAACAATAGCGTAATCTACCAATTGTAATTAAATCATTTATTTCCATTAAATATATGCAACAACCTAAATTATTTAAGGATGGGGTCAGTAGGGTTCTTGTCATGACTCATGAATTATATATATATGAGTATTTATGTGTAGTATGTCTTCATTTTAAATAAGCCTAATGAATTATCATGACTCATTTCAAATGACTAGTTCGACTTGCATTTCTGCTGTAAATAGAGGGGATAATTTTTGCCAATTTTTTTGGAAAAAAAATGAGCTTTTAATTAAAATGGGGCAAAAAAAAAAAAAAAACCTTATCAAATTTGAACAATTTTATATATTCTCTCTTATATTAATTAATGAGCCAATAATTTGTTACAAATGGAGTACTTACGTCCACCGACATATTATTTTCATCATTTATCAAATTATGGTTATTCATTTAAACATACATAGGTCCATTTATATATTATGTTTGAGTCATGTTAATGACAAAGATCATCTCATTATGATTTATAGCTAAAAATTAAAGACTTTTATGTTGAAAAAACTATTACATAATTTCGTCATTAAAAGTTAATTTTTTTATAATATTCTTCTTCTTTTTTCATATTGAATGATTTAAATATCTCACTTTATTGTTTTTAGGCAATTTAGTACGAGACATATTTTTGTCGGATGGACAAGTATGGGATAGAGAGGATATATTTGAATTTTTTTTAATCTCTAATTTAAGACTTCGTCTTCATCTTAATTGTAACACTATATAATATACTTCTTTTGCCATCACTTTGCATATTTTTCATTATGCACACTCTATAAATAAATAAAAAAATATTTTTATTAAATTAATATATTTACACAAAATATTAATATTTACATTCAATTCAAATATAATTTTATTATATTAAAAATATATTTAGTTTGAAAGATATAATTATCTATAGGTAATATAATTTTATATATCACCCTTAATATCCTCCTTATTTCATATTTTTTTAAATTAAAAAGAGTACAAAGTCAAAGATAAAACATCATTGGAAATAGAGAGCTGATATAAAAAAAACTTTTATATTACTCCCTCCGTCTCAGAGGTATTTGCACCCTTGAGATGACACGTGATTTAAGAAAAATATTTTTTTTAAATAAAGTAGTGTTATATGGGTAAATGTGTGAAAAATTTTGTAAGTGTGCACGCAAATTGATATTTTCCTTTTAAATAGTGTGCAAATTAATTTGGAACAACCCAAAATAGAAAGTGTGCAAATTGGTTAGGGACAGAGGGAGTATATCATATTAGAGAATTTTTTATTTTGATAAATTATAGAAAAGAACAATAAATGTTATTAATTACTTCCCTCATAAGGATAGGCTTACATATTTTTTATACGGATTAAAATATGAAAATTATTACAATTAGAACATTAAAATTTTACTTTATTTTTCATTTAGCCCCTATGAATATTCATTTCTTTCAAGATAATTACTAGTCATAAGATACTCTCCGTCCCACTATAAGTTGATCATTTTGCTATTTTCGTCCGTCCCACTATATGTTGCTTATTTAATTTTTTTTTACCTTTTTTGGAAACCACTATTCACTTTTTTATTATTATTTTCAATATTTTTTACACTATTCCCATTACTTTTTAACTTTTATCGGCCATCACATCACTTGTACATTATTAATATTTTTATACACTTCTTAATACTCGTACCCAAAAAGCACGGACAACTTATAATGGGAGGGAGGGAATACATCAAATAGAGAAAAAGATAAATTTCAATTTTTAAATTTTATGATATTTTAAATATTGTAATAAGTCTATCTTTATGAGATGCATGAAAATGAAAAGTAAGTCTATCTTTGTCGGACGTAGGGGTATTCAAATGAACAATATTTATTTTTTCATATATGTTCGTTTGCGGAATGATCACATGTTCACCGGTCGATACAAATTATAAGTGCAGTGCACTGCGAATATAATAATGACACATAAATTTTTAATGTATCAATATTTTATGCATAGTAGATATATATATATATATATATATTTATATTTATCAGTGGATACATGATTATTTTGATGTTCTTTGTTTCTAGAATTTTCTAGCCGTACCATCAATGCTAACACCTTTTGGAGTCAATTAATAGAATTAAATGGATCTGTAGTTTTTTCTTGCAAGAATTTATGTAACCATTTAATTTAAGTGAAGTTTGAAGATGTAATGAATTTATAGAAATAATGATGATAATAATTCTTGAAATTAAAACGTTGTTGGTAGTTTTGTTAGTTGAGTGTCAAAATAGTGAAAAGTAAAGGTTGAATTGACTTGTGCGATTACCCCCCTTGTCCTTCTTACCAAATATATACACCTTTTTATCCAAATGAGAAATTTCTCTGCACAGAAGGAAATTGTACGCTGCAAGTTTGTACTTTATTACATTCGAGTAATTCTTTTTTTATAAATTAATTTTATCGTATAATAAAAATTAATATTAATTATTTTTATTATATACTCCCTCCAATCCCGGGAATATATCATTTGTTGGGCAGTGAAATTAGCAAATGATGTTGGGTACTAAAACGGTGACGTACATATTAAAATATTTCCCCTTTGTATTACAAAACATGCTAATTAATTAATAAATGGAACAAAAAATTATAAATTGGTCATTTTTTATTTAAATTCAAAAAATCATGATTTGGTCCTTATTTTGTATATAAAATTTAACTATATTCCACCGTTTTAGTACCCATCACCATTTACTGGTTTCACTGCCCAGCATAGAATATGAATTTGACTTTCTCCTTTTTTTCAATTTGATTATTTTTTTTAAAAAAATGTATTTATTTATTATTACATGGTGGAGCACATCTTAACATTTATACTCCCTCCGTCCCAAAACTACTTTCAAACTTTTCTTATTTGGACGTCCCAACTCTTCTTTCACACACCAAAAAAGGAAACTTTTATCTCTCACAAAAGTCAACAAAATACACTTTTTCTTATTTTATTATTTAACTTTACACTAACATATTTACTTTTCCTTGATTCGCGTGCCAGGAATTACTATGAAAGTAGTTCCGGAACGGAGATAGTATATATTAATAGGAAGTTGTGAAAAAATAAAGGGCGATTGTGTAAAAGATTATTTGTTTATTAATATAAGAAGTGTTGTTCTTTACTTTTTATGGAACAAAAATTTTATTGTGGGACATTCGAAAAAGGAAAGTGAGAAACTTTATTATAATGGTAGGGATGGTGTGAGTAATACCAGCAAGATATAAAGTGAAATTTATTTATGCATAAACTTATTAAAGTGTATGAATAATTCAATTAATAGTACTTTAAATTGACGAAGTATTATAATTTAAGTGTTCCCTTTTTTTTTAATCGACAAATGTTAGTTGTTAATGGTTAAGAAGTTAGTTTATCAAGTCTCTTTTATACTCATATCTCCAAGTCAACCTTATATCTCCTTCCTATTCGTTCCCAAAGGAAATCGAATCCTGATCATTCACTCAAGTGAGAAGCCGATAGCCAGGTGAGCTAACTCACCTGATTATAATTTAAGTTTTCCCTATCTACGTCTAATAAATTTGGATTACCATTCACCCCATAAAAAATAATATGATACTCCAACTTGGGAAGGTTAAATGGCAGAAATATTAAACTTGATAGCAGTTTACATTAATTTTTTCATTTATTTATTTTATTATGTTTTAGAAAGAATGGAAGATTCCACAAATTATCTACCACTTTATCTACTTTATTCTCCAAAACAATGACGCAGCAGTATAACTTTAGTTTATATTTATTAGGAGAAAATATCACAAATGGTCCTGTAACTTTGTTTGAGTCCAGATTTAGTCCTTTATTTTTTTAATTTCTTGATTATAGTCCTTTTGTTATAAAAAATGGTCCTTTCTGCCGGAAATTAAAAAAATTGGTCGGAATTTACACCTATCAGGAGAAAATATCAAAAATGGTCCTGTAACTTTGTTCGAGTCCAGATTTAATCCTTTATCTTTTTAATTTTTCGATTATAGTCCTTTTGTTATAAAAAATTATATATTAATTTTAAATTAATTTTTTTTATAAAATATATAAGATTATATAATTTTATTTAAAAATACTTTTTTTTTATTTTAAATATGATTATTCTAAAAAAATGTATTTAGTATTTACTTAAATAATTTCACTGAGTAAATATTATAATTAAAAACAATTATTTAAAATTATAATTAAATTATATGGTATACTCATATAATGACAAAATTTAGTAAAAAAATATACGGATTGACAAATTAATGTTTTGTATCTATTACGTCTGAAATTAATTTATGAATTTAAAGTTTATTATATATCAAGTTATACTTTTAACGTCAGAAATTATTGTATATAAATATGTCGAATATGTCCTCTCACATAATGTATGAATTATTGTATGAAAATATTTATTGTTTATTCAGTATACTTTATTAATTATTTGTTGCATATTTCCTTGTCAACAACAATCATACTAATAATAAATTTACCAAAAAATGGGGACCTTTTAAATTCTAAGCAATTGTATACCACTGTACGAGATAAATTTTTTAAAAAGGCGAATAATAATGGTGACAAAATGTTCACGGTTAAAAATAGTTTTTTATTTAAGGTGTTCTTTTTTTTTTTAATTCTAATTATAAGAGTGCAACTTCAAAAGATTTGGGAAAAATAAACTAATTCACAAAAATACTACTCCCTCCGTTCCCGTAGGAATTTGCACCCTACGGGACGACACATTTTTTAAGGAAAATTGTTTTATATATAAAGTAGTGGCATATGTGTAAATATGTGTAAAGGTTTGTGAGTGTGCACGTAAATCAATGTTTTCTTTTTTGGTAGTGTGCAAATTTGTGTGGGACGTCCCAATAAGGAAAGTGTGCAAATTCCTGTGGGACAGAGGGAGTAATTTTTAGTTTAATGAGGTCAAAATAAACACAGCTACTAATAAACATAATTAATGGCGTATATATCCACATTTAAAAAAAATAAAGTTTAAAATTATTTAATTTATAATTTATATTTATAAACAATGTATTACTTTTAAGATTTTTATGAAATGACTTTTTAAAAACTATCATCTTTATGTCATAACAAATATTTTTAAATTCAAGAATATATATTTAAGGATAATAATAACTTAATACTCTCTCTGTTCCGTAGAAATTTGCACCCTACGGGACGACATATTTTATGAGGAAAATATATTTTATACTCTCACTGTCCACCAAATTATTTCTCACTTTCCTTTTTTATTTGTCCACAAAACTTTTTCTCATTTCCTTATTTGGAAACAATCCACACTCACAATAAAATTTTGGGGCCCACAATACTTTTACTTTTTCTTTATTTTTATTAAATCTCGTGCCCATAATGAAATGAGAAAAAATTCATGGACGAATGGAATATATAAATTAGTGGTATATGAGTTAATATATGTATAGTTTTGTGAGTGTGTACGTAAATCAATATTTTTTTTTTTGGTAATGTGCAAATTTATATGGAATGTAAAAAAAAATCCTTTTATAGTACAGAGGAGTCATATCTAAGGAGAATATTATTACTAGCTTGACGTTTTCAACAATATTTTTCGTCTCAATACTTAATACAACTTAAATGCTTAAATATTTATTTAAACAAGTGTAGTGAATACATAATTAACCAGAGTTAAATTAATCTCCCAACTCTTTGTCTACTCTACTTGACTGCCTTGCATTTAGAGCAACTGTTGACTTACCTCAATTAAAGTAAAGACTAGTATTATTACAATAATAAATAAAATAGTAATTAGAATAATAAATATTAGATTGTTTCTTCACTCACTACAATACCTTGGTCCTTTCAATATCAAAACCCCACCATAAATAAATTGATTAAACTACTTGAACTACCGTAATCAACAAACATATATATATAAAATTAAATCCGATATTGTAGGCAACAGAATTAATATATTAGTATTTTAATCATTAGACAAAAACCTAAGAACATAATGAATTATTTATTACTCGGACATGTCTTTTTGAATCCAATTCATCTAATTATTACTCCCTCAGTCCAGCTATAAGTTGCTCGATGCTTTTGGACACACGAATTAAGGTAAAAGTAAAAAAATATAAGTGATGTGATGAAAAAAATGAGAAAGTATAGGTGATGTGATGAAGAAAAGTGAAAAAGTAATGAAAATAGTGTAAAAAATATTGAAAATAATAATAAAGAAATGAATAGTAATTTCCAAAAAAACAAAAAAAACAATGAGCAACATATAGTGGGACGGACGAAAATAACAACATGAGCAACTTATAGTGGGACGGATTTTTTTTTTTTTGGATATTTATTGTTATGTATATATATGAACTAATATTGTTATATATATATATATATATACATAACATTTAATTATCTTTTTAAATTAGGATAATAATGCATAACAATAATTTAAATTTACATAATTTTTACCTTGTCACTGGGTTCATAGGCAGAATGCAAAATTTAAAAAAAAAATATTGGTTTTAAAATTTATATATTTATTTAGTCCGTAAAGAAAATTCACTTAAACTAATTCAAAATAATGCAATTGATTAACTTTTAAAAAATAATTTTACCTTGTATTTATGGCCCACCCAACAAAGCCGGTATCTTGGGTTATCTTTGAAAACTATTTCTCCCTCCATCCCATAATTATTTTCACACTTTCCTTTTTCGTCCGTCCCACAATTGTTTTCACACCCTATAAATAGAAACTATTACTTTAACTTTATCCTCACAATCCAACTAATCTCATTATTTTAATAATATAACTTTACACAACACTCTACTTTTCTTAAAAGTTGTGCCATCCCAGGGGTGAAAACACCTCTGGGACGGAGGGAGTAGTAATTATTTTACTAGAAATATAAATTAATATTATTAATTATCTCATAAAAAATATTAATTTGAAACAAACTCATTATAAAATTGATTTACACAAAACCAATTCTTCCCTATTATACAACACATTATATGTTATATTACATACTTTCACACATATAATTATATATTTTTTCATATAAATTAAGAAAATAGAAACAATTTCTCAGAAACTATTTTATTTTGCCCTTATGTGTACATGTCTCCTGTAACAATTATTATTTAACCAAATACTTTGAAAATAACAAAATACGTTATATAAAGATGAATATAAAAAAAGTGAAATAAATAAATAAATAAAATAATTAAATTTCATGAAAAAAAAAAAAAAAAACGTCAATCTTGGAATAATTATTACTCCATTAGTGAGGAACAGCAAAGACAGTGGGTGGGAGCCTTGGTTTAATTATGGGTGTTGTTATGCGAAGGTACATCAGAAGTTTCTTCAGATCCGAAGAAAATGGTAAGAAATCATTATTTATTCTGTTTACAGTCACAAAAACTCATCAGGTGAAAAGGAAGACTAATAAAAATTAACCAGAGAAGCACACTCGCTAAACGACGCCTTTTTGTGTTCGTGTTAACACTTTCCATACAAACTTAATTACTCACTTATATATATAGAGAGAGAAAGTTGCTGTAGAGAACAGGGGAAGAGAGAGAGAGAGAGAGAGCGCTTTATGTGTGAAATGTGAATGGGGTTTGAGTGTCATATATAGGAGAATTGAAGAGGTATTTTTGAGTAAAAGAAAACTATCGGGTCTTCATCTCTTATAATCAATTTTATTTTATTTTATTTTTTTCCTGAAAAGAAATGCAGTTTTGCTCTCTGATTATTTCGAATTCGAGTGCTTTCTTTTTGGAAGTGGAAGGCCATTGAATTTGGATGTGGGTTTTCACTTTTGAGGGGAAAAAGTTAATTTAGTCGTTGGATTTTTCTGAGGAAGTCGGGTCAAATAAATTTTCTGAAAAGGATATTATCTGGTCTAAGTCATGGATTTCTTGTGCTTGTATGAAGAGCTTATATATATAGATGATGAGTGGTCAAATTGAAGAATTGGGATTCCAAGAAATTGAACTTTTTGACCAGTGGAATTTCATTTTGTGAAGAAGTATAGTTTCAAAATTTGATGTTTCTGCAGATGGGCTTGTTCATCTACTGGATTTAAAGAGGTAAGAATTTGCAGTTTTTTCATCTTTAACCTTGATTGAATGTTTCTATTATGTGTTCTCTCTCTCTCTCTCTCTCTGATTCTTGATTGTTGATGAATTCTGTAATTATAAGAATCTTGCCCCCTTTCTTGTGACAGCTGTTGATCTTGATTGCCATGATATAAGATTTTGATTGAGATGATTACCTTTATGGAATCTAAAGAAAAAATGAAAGAAACAGAGAAATGTTTGGATTCTCAGTTATGGCATGCTTGTGCGGGTAGTATGGTGCAAATGCCCTCTTTAAATTCGAGGGTTTATTACTTCCCTCAGGGTCATTATGAACACGCCTCTGGCAATGTCGATTTTAGAAATTTTCCAAGAATTCCTGCTTACATTCCCTGTAGAGTTTGTGGAGTTAATTTCATGGCGGATCCTGACACAGATGAGGTGTTTGTAAAAATGCGTTTGGTTCCTTGTACAAGGGAGGATGCCAATTTTGAGGAGGATGGAAGTGTGGGGATTGGTGATTCCGATAATCAGGATAAGCCTACGTCGTTTGCTAAGACATTGACTCAATCTGATGCTAATAATGGTGGGGGGTTTTCGGTTCCTAGATATTGTGCTGAGACGATATTTCCTCGACTGGATTACTCAGCTGATCCCCCAGTTCAGACGATTCTTGCTAAGGATGTTCATGGTGAGACGTGGAAATTTAGACATATTTATAGAGGGACACCTAGGAGGCATCTCTTGACAACCGGATGGAGTACTTTTGTGAACCATAAGAAGCTCGTAGCTGGGGATTCAATCGTGTTCATGAGGGCAGAGAACGACGATCTTTGTGTTGGAATCAGACGAGCTAAGAGGGGGATCGGGGGTGGGCCTGAATTGCCTAGTGGATGGAATCCATCAGGTGGGAATTCTGTTATCCCGTATGGGGGGTTTTCGGCCTTTTTGAGGGAAGGTGAGAGTAGAAATGGAAATGGGAATTGGATTGGGAAGGGAAGAGTGAAATCAGAAGATGTAATCGAAGCTGCAACTCTTGCCTCCAGTGGACACCCCTTTGACGTTGTCTATTATCCTAGAGCTAGTACACCCGAGTTCTGTGTGAAGGCGGGTCAAGTCAAGGCGGCAATGCAGGTACGTTGGTGCTCGGGGATGAGGTTTAAAATGGCATTCGAGACGGAAGATTCTTCTCGTATAAGTTGGTTCATGGGAACCATATCATCTGTCCAGGTAGCTGATCCTATTCGATGGCCCGATTCACCTTGGAGGCTTCTCCAGGTAATTTAATATTAGACGAACGCATCCCATTTCAATTCCTTGTCTTTCCCATGTTCCGTTGCCTTGAGATTATTCATTTCATGTTAATCATTAGTTCTAGATCTTGATGCTTCTAGTTGCTTATACTGGTCTTTGGATTGATGAATAGTGACATGTTGACAATTTAACATATCCTTACGTCTCTTGACTTGAGTAAAGGATTCTAAGGGTTAGTGTGTTATATAGCCCTTAAATACTAGAGTTCATTCTCCCGGTGAGGCTATTTGCTCCTTAATTTCCACTAAGAGGTGTTTGCAAACTCTACTCGCATGTTAGAAATACTTTATCAAAATCTAAAGTTGTGACGGGGCAGCATAAAGAGAAGTGATTCCGCGCCCTCTACTTGGGTTTGCAAACACTTCCTAAAAACTCCCAATTCAGTCAAATTTGGTCAAACTTATCTTTGAATGGCAAATGACTTCATATCCTATAAAATGGCCCCCATATTCTTTCTAAGGATATATCTTGTTAAACTTGTTGTTTTTCTAACTTTTATATCTTTAAATGGTATTGGATCAGAGAATAATTTGATTTATTTTATTTCCAAAATTGAAGTTTTGAAGAAAAATGGAATTAAAATGAGAAACAGAACATTTGGAAGAAATTTTGAGTATTCTTATATTTCACATCTATTTAGAAGTATCTCTGTTGTATGAAGTCATGTCATATGAAATCATTGCAGGTATCGTGGGACGAGCCCGATCTTCTTCAAAATGTGAAACGTGTGAGCCCTTGGCTTGTGGAATTAGTATCGAACATGCCCGCAATCCACCTCTCCCCTTTCTCACCTCCCCGTAAAAAGCTCCGATTACCTCAGCATTCGGAATTCCCCCTTGATGGCCAAGTTCCTCTTCCCGCATTTTCTGGAAACCCTTTCGGTTATCTTCCTCACAACACTCCTGCTGGCATGCAGGGAGCCAGGCACGCTCAATACGGTTTATCACTACCAAATCTCCACCTCAATAAATTCCAACCCGGTTTATTCCCTCTTGGTTTTCTCTCTCTCGATCGAGTCCCAGCCCCTTCTGGACCCTCTGGTCCCACCATTTCCAACGCTAGTAGCAATGAAAACATTTCTTGTCTGCTCACTATGGGAAATTCGACTCAAGAATCGAAAAAATCTGATAATGGCAAGGGTGCCCCGTTCACACTCTTTGGTCAACCGATACTCACAGAGAAGCAGATTTCTCTGAGTTGCTCAAGTGATACAGTTGCCAATAGTTCATCTGAGGGCAAAACAGGAAATACTTCTGACGAAGCAGTCGAGCGCTCATCATGTGAAGGATTACAATCAGATGTTAATTTGGAGATTGGCCAGTGCAAAGTTTTCATGGAATCTGAGGACGTCGGTCGCATTCTTGATCTCTCTTTGCTTGATTCTTACGAAAAACTTTACAGGCAGTTGGCGGATATGTTTGAGGTCGAAGTGTCTGATATTTTGAATCATGTTCAATACCGAGATGCCACGGGGGCAGTTCGGGAAGTTGGTGACCAACCATTTAGGTCATGCTCATTTTGATTACATTGCGTCTTTATATATCTCTGCTTGATTTCTTGAAATTTACTGATTTTTTATGTATGTTTTCGTCGTTATGTTGCAGTGATTTTAGGAAAATTGCAAGAAGGCTAACGATTGTTGCTGATTCGAGCAGTGATAATTTGCAGCCAGTATAGATAATGTGACCAAATAAATGGACCTCAAAATTCTCTAACAAAACAGGTGAACTACAGCCTCCTAATTTCGTGCAACGTACGCGATCTTGACCAGACCCGATTGTGGTCGTGTCGAATGCAACCGGAGGCTCAAATTTGGATCCACGCAGGGAATCATATCATATGGATGCTGTGGTAATGAGAAGATTTGTTTTGGTTGGTTTTATGAAGTTTCTCTTAGCAGTTTTTGCAATGAAAAGGTTGGATTTTGGTGTCATATGAACTTTTTTTTTTTCCAGATTTAAGATTTTAACCTGAGAATTTAAGGAAGTGTTTTTTCGTTTCTCTGAATATCTTTGTACAGGAAAATTGTGTAAATTTACTATGCTTTGGTGTGTATTGGGAGGGATGGATTTGGATAATAATTTTAAATGAAATACATTCGATTGATAGTTGGATTTTGAATTAAATATGAATACAAAGTAATCCAACTAATTCAATATTTTTGTATAAAATGTATAATCTTGAAAGAAACAACATTAATATTTTTTGTATGGGATCTGCCGCATATTCTGCATTTCTGCCTGCCAGGTTGTTGCAAAATATGAATTAAAAAATCTGCTATATAAAAGAGTTGACTAAATACCGTGATAAGATTATGGATTTACAAATTATTAATTTTTATAATAATTAATTGAGTAAGTCTCCTGTGCATCAATTATAAGGTGCTAACTCTAGTTTATTTTTAAAAAGTTAAACAGTTTATTACTGAAAAGTGTATTTTTCATAATTTAACTTTCCAGTAATAAATTGTTTAACTTTTTTAAAAATGAACTTGAATTGCACCGTGTAACTGGTGCATACAAGACTAATCCTAATTAATTTTATGTACAAATTTTTGTATGTATATTATAATTAATTATATTAATTTATACATTTCATTTATATTAAATTGCCCGTGAGGCCGTGACAAGTAAAATTATAACTCAAATGATTTGACTACCACTATTTATATCATGATTGTCATGGGTTTAAATCATCATTTATTTTTTTAACAAAAAAAAAAAGCTTGTATTTATTCTTGAGTTTGAATCTTCATTTAATTTAATAAAAAAACAATAAAACAAACTTGCAAGTTCTATTTTACATTTTCAATTAAATTTAATTTACATGTTTTTATTATATTAGCTTGTAGAGTGTATTTTAATTTTATTTACCTAATTATTTAATTATATTGATCTGCATATGTCAGTAACTTTACTTATGTATTCAATCAAAATATAACTAGTATGTGATAGTTATATTAAGTTGGACGTTTTAATTATATATATTTTTTTTATCGGTGAATGTTATATGTTAGTAGTTAGAAGTTAGTTCATCAAGTCTTCAAACACTCCTTATATCTCACATCTCCCAATTCATTCCAAAAAAAAATTGAACTCGGGTCACTCATTCAAATGGAAAGTCCGGTGGCCTGATGAACTAACCCACCTAATTTTTTATATATTTTATTATAGTGGCTTATTTTTACATAATTAAATTGAATATCAACTTGTTTCCAAGGAAAATGGAAGAGTTAATGTCGGGGGACATTAGTCACGTGTGTTAGGACCAAAACCCAACTCTTTTAACTTCAAAAGTTGACCTTGCTTTTTTCCTATAAACAATAATACTAAATTATTATTTATTAATTATTATTTGTATATGGAGGTTAAGAAGGAGCCGCACGTGAGAATGGAGAGAGAAAGTGGGGCCCCATAATTATAAGTTCACGTGCGGAAACGTCATTGCGAGGATATATATCTTGCAAATTGCGGCGTCTTAAAGACTGCAATGTCGCTAATTCTTACTTAAATTAGGGGGCCCTTGGTATGGAAATCCTTCAATGGTAATGGAAATTGAGATATAATTGTAGTAATTATAGTAGCAAATTAGAACAAATGAGATACATAACATTATTTTTCCTCCTAAATAAGGTAATCAACACCTCCATTTGATTACCCCCTCTTCACCTTGTAATCATCCTCCTCAATCAATCCCCAATATCACAACCAACATCTTTATTTTTTGTCCATTTTTTCCAAAATTGGAGCACAACACTATTGATATAACCACCATAAATACAAACACACATTCAACATATATAGGGCAAAAAAGGAAAATGAAATTTCATTCCCATTACCATTGAAGAATTTGAAACAAGCGCACCCTTAATTTCTTCAAAATTAAAATAACATTTCATAATTTAGCCATGAATGTAACTAATTTATTTGATTGAATACACAAATTTTATGCATCTTGAGTTCGGAAACAACCTTATGGATGGATGATCAGATGCTTTTTTTTTTTTTTCATAATTTGTAGTAACTTATAGGTGTTAATTTAATTGTAAGTGTTGTACGAGATAATCTTAGTATATATATGGTGATTGTTTTTAATGTTTGAGTAGGCTTTCTTTTTTAAACCCATATAATTACTATTATAGAGACACATTTATTATTACTATTTAATAAATATTTGATTTTTAAATAATATTTATATATACATAATATTGATAATGAATATTTTATATCACCTTATTTTAAAATCATGATTTGAATATAGTCATGTAACCACATATATATTAATATATACTCCTTCAGTCTCTTTATGAGTTGCTCAAAATTTCTGGACACTAATATTAAGGACATAAAAATATTAATATTGAAAAATAATGAAAATAGTATAAAAAATATTAAAAATAATAATAATAAAAAAATAAATAGTAATTTTTTAAAAAAAAAGAAAAACAATATACAATGAGACGGATGAAAATAACAAAATGAACAATTCATAATAGAATGAAGGGAATAGGATATATATGTGATGCAATAACTCTTTTTATTTTTTTCAATTAAATATGCCCTCAATATCTCGCGTTAAATAGTGCTTCGTAGTAATTTACTATTTGTCTATCTTTATTTTCTATTTCAAATCACTATCACACTTGAGACGTACATATTTGCGAAGAATAGGTATTGTGTAAAAGTGGTTCATATTATGAACCATTTTTTAATAAGGCAAAAAATAAATTCATAAATATAAATCTTATATCACAAAATGGTTTATATCATGAAACTGGTTTATATAATACTTTGCCATTTGCGAAAACTGAAAGCAGTGGATTATATTTTTTAAAAACTATCCCTCATAATTTTTTAAAATTTTAAAAGTGAGTAATTCTCATTACTAGTTGCAAACACCTCCCTTAAAGACGTTAGAAAAGTCATTTCAGAATTTTTCTCAATATAGACCCCAAATTGAATCAATGATAACAAAAAAAAAAAAAAATCAACCAGATGCGACTAATTATTAATCACAATACACACAATGAATAAATTATAAAATGTAAGAAATTAAGAATACAATTTTATTTTATTTTTACATCAAAGGACTTATAGCTATGCTATTCATAGGAACAGAAACCCTAAATTCCCAGTATTAAAAACATGAGCTGGATCACGTGAATCTCCAACAGCAACATTGGATCAACGGATTCAATTCTCTTTCGACACAAAAATATTAATTATAGCTTATACAAAGGAGCTCAATGGTTTATTTCTCACGATATCAGCTTTAGCAAAAACTATCTTCATTAATTAATTATATTAAAATCACACACACATATATCAACATTTACAAAAAGTTTAAATTTGTTTGAGAGTGATATTCTTCAATAAATTTAAACTTTTTGTATATTGATTTGTAGAATGAAAATGAATATATCATAGTGTGCAAGCTTAGCTTCATACGCTACAAAAAAATTAACCTTTAATGATAATATTCTGTCATTATTGCTTTTTTAACTAAATGAGAGGAAAATGATCTTTAATGACAGAATCTGTCAATAATTTTTGTTACTAAAAATTTTTAGCTGGAAAAATTCTAATGACATAATTTATGTCATTAAAAGATCAGTTTTCTTGTAGTGATAACTAATTAACAATTGGAAAATGTGTACATGGTGTGACATATTGTTGGCACGTATTATTTGTTCAACGCATGAAATCATCTATTTCATATTTCATTTTATTTTTTTAAATTATATTAATTTGATGATAAGTGTAAGACGAATGATTAATAAATGTTATATTTTTATTGGAGTACCCCTTGTACTCTATTTTATTGGAAATCTTTTATTGACTGCTCAAAAAAATAAATGTTATATTTTTAATTAGGGTCATTTTTTCCACATCACTATTAATTCGTAATGAAACTATTTTGTAATTTTACAAAATAAAAAAAAAAATTATTGAGTACAACGTCGTAGTGACAATTTTTTAATTGTTTTCAATGAGATGGAGATAGGACAATATTTATTCATGCATATGCGATACGTAGGTAGTGTAAGAATTATGTTGGGGTTGGCTAGCAAATTAATAAGTAGCTTAAAAAAAGAGAAAGTGTCAGTTTCTTTTACGACACCGTCGGTTTGAACATTCACTAAAGTTGTTTTTATTTGTTTGTGGAATTGAGAGATCCAATGTCCAACTGCATGCAACCCCACATGTTGGATCCTCTACTTTAAGGGTACGTTTGTTTTGGGATTAAGGGGGTCGTGGGAAGTCATTACTTTAAAATTTTAAAATGTGAAAACCTTGATACTCCCTCCGTCCCAGAAGACATTGCGGTGTCTTTTGGGCATGGGGTTTAAAAAAAAAGTATAAAAGGTATATTTTTGTGAATATTATATGTGTGTTGTGAGAGTTGAGTTTAATAAATAGTTTCCACTTTTGGATATGCAAACTTTTTGTGGGACAGACCAAAATAGAAAGTATGCAATGTCTTTTGGGACGGAGGGAGTAAATAGTAAAAGTGTGTGTTTGTTTTGGGATTTTGATAGGGTAGGATGTTACTTTATGTCAAATCAAAATGTGATAATGATTGATTTTATAGGTATAATAATAGATATAATAAGTATTTTATGAGTGTTGTGTTGGAAAGAGTAATAATATGTTTAATAGGTATTTTTAGGTGTGGATTGAGTTTGGGATGTGAACTCCGGATGTTACATTCCAAACTCGTGTAGAGACGTGATCGCAAAGTCCTACGTCCATCCGTACTAGTTCCAAAACAAACATACCCTAAATGACTGGATATTTCTTTTTCCTTTTGCAAAGGAGATATTATTTAGAGAATTTAACAAAATTTAATGTGGGGCCAGTTTTGAATGGGGCAAAAATAATGCATTATTTTCACATATGTAATATGCAAAAGAGTAATTTTACTATTCAATTTATGTTATACTATTATGTAAAAAATTTGTATTTATTTAAAAATAATATTATATCAATCTCTGATTATTTCTTTTATATGAAATATGTGCTAACATATATATATATATATATATATATTTAATGTATTTTATTATTATAAAATATAATATTTGTATAATATAATATAGGACAGAATGAGTTGGGCTATGGCAGTAAATATGAAAACCATGCCTCCCCTGCCTCATTCTAAGGATGGGGCGGGGCTGCCCCAAACAAAACAGGTCAGGGCGGGACACTGTTATTTTGTCATCCCTACTTCAATTAGCAATTTTCAACTTTTGCATCTTAATATATACACACATGTATGCACTTGTGCATGCATATATATATATATACCCAATGACTATATGTTCATTATCTTACTACTTCTCCCATTTCATATTTTTTCTTTCTTTTTATTATTTTATTTAAAAAAATTGTTTGTTATTAATATATAGTGGACCATATACTGATTTTTATGTATAATGATGAGAACTTGTGAAAAAATAAGAGTAGAAAATATTTATTTATTAATATACGGAGTATTATTTTCAAAATTTATATAATGAAAATTTTATTGAAGGACGTTAAAAAAGAAAATTGTGAAATTTTTAGTGGAACGGTGAAAATGCTTAAATATGTGAAAAAATTACATAATTTTATGTATTTTAGTTAATTACTAAAGGACTCGAGGTTCATAATTAGATCGTATTAGGTAAAAAAATGTTTTTAATAAAAGAAATCCATTTAACTAGATGTACTAGAAATACTCCTACCCATACACCAAAACACATAAATTTACATCATATATAAACTTAGAGGGTGTTTGGTTGGAGACTTTTGTGGGTGAGTAATAGTAATCAAAGTCATAGTGTTTATTTGGAATGACTCTACTATGACTTTGATTCTCAAAATCTAAGGAATCAACTATAGTTCAACTATATGAGAACTATAACTTTCATTTCATACCTTTTTCATTCCTATACCCTTTCCATTTCTTACAATTATACCAAACGGCCCGATAGACTCAACAAAAGAATTCAAAATTATTCTTGAGATTGATTTGCCACGCAAAATATGCATCATCTATAAATGGAAAATTTTAAAGTCACCCAAGACATGCTCTAGACTTTAACTCTAGATTTTAAATGAAAATAATACAAGTTGCAAGTGGGCCACTACGAATTCGTGGACCAGTTTAAATTGGCCAGTTTACGTTAGGCCCAATCCGATAATTGTACTGCAGGAATCACGGTGGGTGGTATGGGCCCAACGTAAAGATTCTGCCCAGAGTACGGTTGTAAATATATAAATAAGACCACACATATTTTAGGTTCCGACTATATACCCTCCAATATTATAGGATACACCTATTTTACTTTATATATATATAAAAAAATTATTTTAATATATCCTTTCAATCCATCAACTTTACCTTCTTCTCTTATCCCATTTTAAATTTTCTTTCATTTTGTAACGTGGAATAATGTATTGGTGGAAGACGGCGACAAGTTAAGAAAAATATGTACTTAACAGTTATTTTTTTAATGGATATATTAAAATTAATGTATGTTTAATTCAATTTTATTTTGGTAAAATTAGGTAAATAGATATTTGATAATGTATGTAGTTGTATATTATAAATTGGAGGGGTATATAGTCCGGCCCATATTTTATCCCCATAATTTAAATTGTTCACCTCCTAATTTTTTTTAGTGGTGGGAGTGTATTAATAAAACATAGAAATATATTTAACATATGCCTATTATTATCCCCATAATTTAGTTATTCATAATTTAGTTCTACAAATTATAATAATCCAAAATTCATAAATTTAACCCCTAGTTAAATTGCGTATAATCGATTTTTTTTTTCCGAAAAGCATGGTACCATAAAAAAGTGGGTGGTAAACTAAGTAGGGTTTTTCTAGAGTCTGATGAGGTGTTCGCCCCACCTGGCATTAGTAATCCATTTAAGAATTGACACGTCGTATAATTTCGCCATTTGCAATCTAATTTTGCCATGATAAAAAAATAATTATTTACAAAAATTATTTGTTCAGCACATGACATATATTTGAAATTTCACCAAACACCACAATGAATGCTAATATTAAACCATTCATCATTATGCCTTTCCTCTCCTAAATTTTTTTTCTTTTCTTTGTTAAAACTTGAATTCAATATATGTGATAGAAACTGCAAATATAACGAATGATAGAGAGAGAGAACACTCATCCATGCATTTTTAAAATACCTACTAATTTTATCTCAAAATATCTCTAAGTTAATAAATTTATCCAATCATATGGGATGATGTAATTATTAAAAATATTTGCCATGCACGCACATGTTTCGGAAAATGGGTTTTATGAAACAATTAATTTTATTTTCCAAAAATTTTCACGTGCCTAACTTTTTGACCATTATAGTATGTATTATTCCCCGTCTAGGACTACATTCATAATTGTTTTGGGCACACGAACTAAGAAAAAGTATGTAAATATGTGAGTGTAAAATTAAATAATAAAATAAAAAAAATTGTACTTTATTTACTTTTGTGAGTGTAAAAAAAAAGTACGTGTGTGGAAATAGAATTGAGACGTCCAAATAAAGTAAGTGTGAAAGTAATCAAGAGATGGAGGGATTAACTGTTATATCCCAATTTGGTGGTTAATTCTTTGAAGTTGTTGAAGTTAAATAACATTTTTGTTTAGTAACTTCCATATATATATATATATATATATATATATATATTGCAAAAATATTTCTGAAATAGTTAATTTTGTTATGCTTGCAAAACAACATTATTTTTTATTTATTTTGGTATCATAACTTTAATTTTTAAGCAAATCGCCCCAAGCAATGAGTAAAAAATGACGAAAATTGATAAAAATTGGACATAAATTGAATAATGTATCAAATTATTGGACTAAAATGAATTATTTAATCATCTTGAGATTGTTTACAGAAAAAGTAAAAATTATCAGACCAAAACTATTTTCAACTCAGACTATTGTTTTTTCCTCTTGCCGTTTCATTCTTCTCTCCCAAGCACTCACCTTCTTCATAAAACTAATGAATATTGTATTTGACTTAGTTTGCTTATATAATTTTATATTTAAGTATAATTTTTTATAAAAATTACGAATTTTTTTTTATCAGTTATAGTATATACTTTTTTTTTTTCAACTTAATGCACCAACTTTTTAAGTTTTGCTATTTAAAACACTTGATAACTTTTCATTTACAATTAGATGGTATGGTTGTTGGATATGTTACATAGAATCTACGTGGATAATAATAAATAAAATTATAATTTTTTCAATTAAAATAATATCGTTAAACTACATTTTTAATTTTAAAAAATAAATTTATTTGTTAGCGTTTACATGATTTTTTATGTGACATTTTCATAGCATCGTCGTTGTTGCCGAAAAATTATTAGATGTTTCAGATTATAAAACTTGTTGGTGTAGTAAACAGTAAAGAAAAAATACATATTGTAAATAATAAAAATTATAAAGTTCATGATTTATTTTGTAGTTAGTCCCATTTTTATATATTTTTTTAATATAAGAATATGAATGTATTGACATTAATTGCACTCAATCATGTACGAGTTCTCTCCATCTCAGAATTTTTTCATACTAATTTAGGCGCACAAATTAATAGAAAAACTATTTTAGTTTAAATGAATTAGTTTGTATGGTGCTTTGTTATGGTGACATTTGAGGTAATGTTTGTGACTGCTCACTATAAAAAAAATGTGCGTTTTAGCTATTGATTTTAGTGATTGTCTAAGTATCGATATATATTGATATTAGCGATCGAGAGTAGCAACTGATTTTTACTATTAATTAGAAATTTAACAATCAACTAGTCTTAGTTTTAGAACCTCTTCTAGAAATCAATCGTGTCTAGATGCCAATGTAAATTACTTTTACAGCAACCCTTTTCGTATGGGAACGACTCGTACTTACTGCACTAGAACAAACACCATGCACTTTGGTTTGTCTATTTTCACATGTTGGCAAAATGCAGAACAATAGGCATATGTTGTTAATTATATGGAGGGTGGAGAATCATATGAAAATCAATTTACCATTAAATCAACATCAAAATTTAAAAGATAACAACCCCCATGGGACACAAATCGAAAGTTTGACCACATTCTCAACAGTCACATTGCGGAAGCATTTTATATATGATAGCACACAGATAGATAACATTCACATTATTTATTTATATCCCGTATATTTTTGTTTGTACAAACTTAAAACACTTGCATTAGAATACGAGATTAGACAATAAAACCTAAACTTGTTACTGCGTGGTGCAGTTGAGCGCGGGCAAGGCGGGTTCGACCACAATTTTCACGATACGACGTTGGGCTTCCTGCGTTAGGTGCAAACCATCCCAAAATATATGTATTTGCTCGGATTTAGACACACGGGCACTCCTGGGCTTCCACAAAACCTTTTTTCATTATAATTATATTTTCCTCCAATTCCGCAACAAGCTTTCAGTGCTACATTAATCCTGCCGGACCCTATTACAATTTATAAAATGTTATTTATAAGTAGCTTATAAGTTGTTAAAGTGTTTAGCTTGAAAGTTACATAACTATTTTCAATGGTAAAAAAAAACTAAGTTGCCTGAAGTGGATGTTTGATTAATTACAGATAAGATGGCTTGGAAAAAATCAATAAATTTTATGGCGACATTAGGGAACTCCAAGCTTAAATTGGTGACAGCTTGTTGGAGAGCCTTGTTTTTTGACAAGATAAGATCATTCACACTCTTCAAGCATCCTAGGTTGTCATAGGCAGAGGATTTGCTGGGAAATGCAGTTAGGATATAAGGGTAGCATCCCACTGGCCCACTTCCTGGATAAAATATCCGTGTAGCACCCATCCTTATGAACTCCTGCACAATTCATTTTGATCAAATATTGAAAAAGAGTCAGTCAATTGTGAGCCAGTTGCATTCTGCAACTACAGGGGTAAAATATGATGCGGAAACTAAAATGTGTTACAGCTTAAACTGAAAACTGCAGACTAATATAACTGAAACATAACACTGGAATTGACTGAATGTGAAATGAAATGTGATAATTGTTTTGACTGAAAACGGGCATTAGCTTTAGGAAAAATACACTATTTTGTTCTTTAAGTGTTATTGACTTTGTGTTTTTGTCCTTTTAAGTTTTGAATTGTGAATTTAGTCCTTTAATTTATGAAAAAAATTGTGATTTTGGTTCAGTAACTGGTTCAGCGACCAGGTATAACAAGTCACAAGACCAACATCATAATTTTTTATAAGTTAAAGGACTAAATTCAAAATTCAAAACTTAAGAGGACGAAAAACAAAATCAATGAAATGTAAAGGAGAAAAAAAAAATTCTCTTAGCTTTAATTGTAAACTGACACAAACTTTAACTCAAACGTGGCGAGTACATGGATATAAGATCCATGACCCTGTGCATATGAGACTTCGCCGTTGAGAAATGATTATTGTTATGCAAATTGAAAGGCAAATTAAGAATGTGGTTTCAGAAGAGACATTACTCTGGCAGCATTGATTTGAGCATCTATTATAGATGGCACGTAAGTTTGTACTTGTTGAATGGACTTGCCCTGGGTTAATGCATACCCTATGTCATTGGATTCGATGTCTCCGAAAAATATTGCAGAGTTTGCAAGCCGCTTTGCAACATCTAATTACATGAATAAATATTGGAATAACAAGACTTAGTAAATTAAATAGTTCCAGTCATGTAAAATTTTCTTATCTCAATTTTAGTCCTTTAATTTTTTTTTAATATTTTGGTCAGATAACCCACTATAAGAGGTGAATTTATCAAATGATACATGGACAATCAAACTTTATCATATCACTGCGACTAGACTTCCTCATATAACCAATTACCGGACCAAAATATCAAAAATTGAAAGTAACATGACTATTTCCAGTTCATGAAAGTTAACTGGACCAAAACAAAAACAAAAATAATTTACAGGACTAAAAAAATAATTAACCTGTTGTATTTGAAGAAACTGATCTTAGGTATGTTTTAAACCAACTAATTTGACGCCTAAGAGGGATGGCATAAGAAGGAAGGCGAATGCCCCTTGACACGAAAAAGAGACGATCAAGAACGGGACTTCTAGCTACTGAAAAGATAACTCCATCACTGCTCCTAGAAGAATTCATGCCCAAGTAAGGGGAATAATTTGGCAGGCCAAGAGTACGAGCTGCATAACATAAAATTTGAATAATGTTATTGATGCATAGAAATGTAACTACGAAAATAGAGTTAATTGCATGGAAAAAGAGATTAAAGGTTTGTAAGTTCAATAACTTGTTTTTATTTTAAATTTAGTTCATATGAATTATACATTTTGATAGGTTTTAAAAAAATTTGATATTGATCCTTTTACATACTTAATTACATGATCAAAATCAAAATGTAATTTTGATCCTGTAAATTTGTTAAAGGACCAAAATAAGTTATAGAACTGCAAAAAAATTAGTCCCTAAAAAGATATATATTTTTAGATTTACAATTCAATACAGACTTCTAAAATTTCAAATTATATATTTATGATTAATTATTGGCAACTTATATAAGCTGAAGGAAAATCTTTGTACAAAATTGCAGATAATTCACTACACATTAATGTTACTATTTCAAATTATATATTGCAAGTTTTTTTATTTTTGCAATTCTACACATTATCACTTCAATGGGACATTTCAGAAATTAATCATTGAGTTAAAGATCATAATTGTCCTGTACTTTGGTAATGTCCAATTATAGTCCTTATTTTGTTACTTTTTCAATTTTAATTGATTATTTTGGTGTCAATTTTGTTATTATATTTTCCCCCCCATTTTCAATACTGTCCTACTTATATATGTTAGTTTTTAGTTCTTTTATGTCAATTTTAGTCCTATACTATTTTTACTTTTTTTTTCCCTTTTTGGACCAAATTTGACACAAAAAAGAAAGAAAAATAAAAAAGTAAAAATAGACAAGATTAATATTTGACTCGGCATAAGTCTCAGGACAAGTCTTGATATTATTAACTCCTATCTAAACATATATATGAAGGAATAACAACAATTTGAGAAGGAACTGCAAATTTCGAAAACATATATTATAATGGAAAAGAAAAAGTGAAAAGATTGTGATTTATTTTACCATTGACCCAATAATAATAGGATTAGTTTTATATGCACCAGTTACACAATGCAACTCAAGTTCATTTTTTAAAAGTTACACAAAATACAATTGAAAAGTTACACATGTTATTACTGAAAAGTGTATCTTTCATAGTCACTTTTCAGTAGTAATTTGTGCAACTTTTCATTAATAAATTGTGTAACATTTTAAAAATATACTTAAATTGCACGGTGTAATTGGTGCACAGGAGGAGACTTACTCGTAATAATAATGTATATGGTAAAATAGTGAAGGCCAGAAATTACCAGCAAAGTCGAATTCAATAAGGCCATCGGACCAAAGACCAGTAGGCGAGCCAGGAAAAGTGATTCCGTAGGGGTAACGAGCAGCTGGAAGAAAAGGCCCCGTCAGGAGGACTTTAACAGAGTTCCCTATATCCGTGGTTCCATCTCCAAAGTGGTACACGTATTGAAAGGGGCATTTGGTGGTGTTTTGGGATGAAGTTGTGCCTGAAGCTACAAACAACACAACTAATATTATTGGGATTTTGTATGTGTAGGAACAAAGTTTTATCACTTTTTGACTGATCATGCTTCCCACTTTCATATTCACTGAGGCCAGGTTTATCAGCGCCCAAGTCCTCCCGGTTGCAGCATAAGACAAAAAAAAAAAAAATATCAAAAAGGAAAATGAAAATTGAATGGGTCGCCGACCTGCGCTGTGGCGCAGCACAACATCTTAACTAAGGGGTCCAATCATCAGCTGACACATGTCACCTTTTGATTGATTCCCCTTATTTTATAAAAAAATGTATTTTATCTAAAAAATTACTAATTATATAAAAATAAAAAATATATCAAAATTCGTATTTTTTCATTCTCTATAAATAGAGACCACTCTTGATATATTTTGGAGCACATTAAATTTTTTTTTTCACATTAAAAATCACATATTCCAAATTAATCAAGTTTTAATTTTTTGTAGTAATCTTTTTTCATGTTAATTAAAAATTATTAGTAAAAAATATATTTATTAATTAATTTTAAAATAAAAAATAATTATTGATAATATATAATAAATAAAATAAAAGAATAATGAAATGATATAATATTAGTTAACCTAGGTTGTATGGGTTACTGATAAAAGTAAGATAAATGAATGTATGGTAGGTTGTGTAGATGGATGAGAGAGAAATAATATTTAATTGAGGGAACGGGTTGTCTGGGTTGCTGATAATCGTGGTCTGAGAGATGCATGATTAGAATATATATAGAGTGTTGTGGGATGGGATAATTATAAGACCACGTTTATCAGCGCCCAATATGGGTGGTTTACAGCTAAAGACAAAAAAAAAAAATGAAAATGGAATAGGTCGACGATCCAGACTATCTCACAGCACAACTGCACAAATTTGGGGGGCCAATCAATTGATGACACATGTCAACTTTTGATTGGTTCCCCATATTTTATAGATAATCTTATTTATCTTAAAAATTATTAATTAAAAAAATAAAAAAATATACCAAAATTCGTATTTTTTCATTCTCTATAAATAGAGACCACTCTTGATATATTTTGGAGCACATTAAAAATTACTCTTTTTTTCCTCATAATTGATTAACAGGGAACAATTTCGCAATAGACAAGCTCATCAAAATCTTAAAAATGATTTGATTGAGCACATTTGACAAAAATTTGGTGATTGTAATTAAATCAAGTTTGTAATTTTCATCTTATGCATTTTTAGTTTTATTTTTCTTATGTTCCAAATAAATCAAGTTTTAATTTTAATTTTGTGTGGTAATTTTTTTTCATGTTAATTAGAAATTATTAGTAAAAAAATATTTTTATTAATTAATTTAAAATAAAAAAATAATTATTGATAATATATAATAAATAAAATAAAAGAATAATAAAATAATATAATATTAGTTAACCTAGGTTGAATAGGTTGCTGATAAAAGTAAGATAAATATGTGTATGGTATGTTGTGTAGATAGATGAGAGAGAAATAATATTTAATTGATGTACCTGCGTTGTCTGAGTTGCTGATAATCATGGTCTAAAGGCATAAAAGGGAAGCTACATGCACTATAGTTGGTGGGCTTAGTCTTGTATCCACCAGTTGCACCGTGCAACTCAAGTTCATTTTTGAAATATTACACAAAATACTATTGAAAAATCACACATGTTATTACTGAAAATCAAGCTTAATCTCTCCAATGAGGGACTAATTGATCCGACAAGATGATATTAATTTTTTGTCCTAATTAATATTAGAATATAAATATTGATATTAAATCCCATCTAATCCAATCTCTGCTATGTAATTTCTGTTGGAAATTTTGGTTTTGACCATATTTCAAATAAATATTAAGTGACAATTTATTTATCCATTTTGCGTAAATGGATTTGGTTGATATATTTCACAAAACCAAATTGGTGTGAATGAGAAATTAATGTCATTTAATATGTGGATAAATACATTAATGAATGTATTTATTGTGGTAATAGTGAAGTGTTGCGTCTCTTTGAATTAAAGAGATAACCTTTGGTGAATAGTGTTTTATAAAGGTTGCAACCTTTTGGAAAAATGACTTGGTGAAGAGTCACGTCTATTACCCGTAATTGATTAAGTTAGTTCAACGATTATCTAGTGCATGCATACTAGAAAATGTAGAGTTGCATTAGAGTCGAGTTCGAAAGTTCCGGATACTCATTTGCGATTCGCCGATAGCTTTCGCTTCGTAGTGCAACGGGCGGAAGGCTCCAAAGTCGTTGTATCTTGGGGACGGTTGCCATGATCCGTATTGCACTTGTGTACGGGGCAATAACGTCTTACGGAGAGCGAGTGAAACTCGTGCCTCGACTTTACCGTGTCAATTGCATAAGTCATCTTCGTTTACACACACCATTTATTGTTGATTTTCCAACAATTTCATCTAGTCCAATCTCATTATTTTATCCAATCCAATCATGTGAAACGAACGACCCTTGAAGAAAAATAACCAAATAGTTGTTCTTTTATTAATATATATAAATTTTATATGAAAATCATCTCATAATTTTCTCTGTAGAAAAACACCAAGCAAAGTAATACTTTATGTAGTTGTACCAAAGTTTTCCTCTTAAAACTCACTATTTTCATTGATTTAAAATCTCCCAATCAAATTCGAGCTTTAAGATGAGATTGAATTCTTTCATATTATCAAATTCTTAGACATAATTATGTTCACGTCTTGAATCTAAATCTCACAAAGAGCAATTCCACTTATAATATTAGATAAGATATATACAGTTCTTTCGAGATAGTTTTACACAAGTTTTTATCTTCTTGAGTTGATATCTATCTACTCTTAACTCAAGTATAACTTAAGTAATTAATAATAAAATAATTTCATCTTATCTAAAATACAAATTTGTAGAGAAGTTCAAAACTTTTATATATATATATATATATAATTAATTTCAAATGTTCTCTCACTTGTAGTTTGTGCTTTCATTTGGGCTTTCATCTCTATCCTATGAAGCCAACAAGTGTATAATAAATATGGGTGGAGTTGTTGTCAGCAAGGTCTGATTCAGGGATGTGGGCACAACGCGAACCAAATGCTCTAATAACATGAAGGAATTACATCTCATCTAACATCAAGATTTAATTTGTAGAAAATTTTAAAATTAACCATTTGTTCTTGCAGTAAAGGAATTCTTTTTAAGGCATGCTGAATTTGATTTTCATGGTATAGACTACAATTATGGATCCAAATCGATTTTTTAAATTAACTAAGCTTAAATGAGCATTGAATTAGATGTAATTAGAGACCTAAAAAGTTATATATATTTTTCAACAAGAATCAGGCAGGGCTAGGAATATATAGCGCTGACCTTCATGGAGAGTAGCGACCGCGATGACAATTGAAGAATTAGGTGGAAGTAGTGACTTTTTTTGTATTTTTGCACATTTTTCAAATCAAGCAAATCTATTCAAAAGTGGATGAGTAATTGTAGTAGAGCAAGTATACGACCAAGTAGTTATCGACCTAGGATTTAGGAGTGTAGTGGAGCCCCAAGACTATGGGTCGTCATGATACTATAGTGACTAGTCCAGTTGACAAGAAATAAAAACAAGCAACAATTAAACTAGAAAACAATAAAATTACCAACTAACTTCCACGGAGAAAGTGCAAGGTGAGTGAAATGCCTCGGGTGCTATCCTTATGATTTCAATTAATGTAATTCATGTCCTAATTACCTATCAATTGCTATTTCATTGGGTGTGATAAGGGCTACCGCTTTGCAAATGAAGATCAATCCCTTTTGAGGTTTGAATGATCAATTCTAGTTAACTAGCACCTAATTAACTACCAACAGCTCCTAGGATAGTGAACACTAGGAGGTTCGCACAGATACCGTCCCTAGTTTCCCCCTTCACTAAACACCTTAATTCACAATAAAAGCATCTAATGTCCCTTAATGGTAATTCTAAGCAATCTACCCCCTCTCGGGTCAATAGACCACTAATTAATTACCTAACCTTTCTTCACATGACCAATTAATCACACACTCAATCCTAGTTGCAACATGTAATCATCAATCATGGAATACTCAATCAAATAGATCAATTAAATCAAGAAAAACACATTAAGAAAATCAACTCACCAAATCAATTGCAAAATCAAGAAAATCAAAACACAAACACATCAATCTCCATCATAATTCAAACACCCAAAGCATGAAACAATTAGCCCATGGCTAAAAATATTAAACCCATGATCAAGATATTAAAATAAAAGATAAACAAGAACATCACCATAAAATGCTTAAATAAAATAACAAAATCATCTATAGAGTTCCCAATGGCTTCAACACTTCAAAAAAATTAAAATGCCCAATCAAAATTCTAACTAGAAATTGCAAGAAAATAAAATTCTAATCTAATAGTAGTGTGTGGCGGAGAGAAGCTCCCCCACAGAGACGTGGTCCAAGCTCTGCCCTAATTCTCCTTTCGTGTAAAACTCTCCTGTGTCCTAATGTGTTTCCAAAACCTACTGATGCTATTTATCTTCTGCAGAAATGGGCCAAGACCATGCCAAGAATTTGGGCCCAATTCTTTCCTTATCCACGTGGCAGAAATCAAGCGCACAAAAATCTGATTTTTGTGTTAAGCTCGATCAAATTGGGTTGCTTGACCAAAATGGTCGAGCAACTATTTTTGCAATGTCGCTCCTTAAATTCCTTAAGGAAGCTCGAGCACAAATAACGACTCTTTGAAATGAAATAGCAACTCTTCCCTTTCAACGACTTTTCAAGCATAAACGCGTTTACCTCTTTTCTTCCAGGCATCGACAATTTCTCCAGCGAATGGCGATTTCCGGTGTGAATTGAGCAGGGATGTTTTCCGGCGAGAGTCGCGTGACTCCGGCGGCGGCGGCATCTTTGTTGCGGTGGCGGCATCGAGGATTTCCGGCGCCTGGGCAGCTTCCAGGCGTGGCGGCGGGTGTCGAATTCCGGCGTCACAGATGTGGTTGATGGCTGATTCAGGCGATGGGTCAGGCTGTCGGTTGTTGTTTCCGAAGAACAGGGGGTCGTGGAAGCTTCGTCATCTCAGCTCCGGCGATAAACAAGTGGTTGCAGCTTCTCCGGCGGCCATGGCGCTTAATTCCGGTAATGGGCAGCTTCCATTCGCACAGAGCTTTCAGCGGCTGAACAGAGGTGGCGTGGTGTGAGAGCTTTTCCGTCGACCATGGTGGATTCCGGCTGTGAGGATGATGGTCCCTTGTTATCCCCGACTTTTTTATTTCAAACAAATGGCCACAAAAATGCCACGTTTTCCTCTTCATTTTTCAACAGTCAAACAAGTGGAGGTGGGGCAAGTTCATTAACTCTCATCTGCTAGGTTCCAATTCTTATCTTGTCACGTTCACATGAAGATAATTCCTTTAGGGCAACTTTTATTGCCAATTGAATGGCAACATGAACTGAACCTCTTTTCATTTTGGGCATGCACTTTATAGACACTAATCACATGTCAGTGCTACAATATGTCAATATTTAACTGGGGTGCAAACGACACTTTTCAAACAAAAAAGGATGCATGATTAGACATATTACTATTCATCATTGTACTAATGAGTTTTTTTATGTACTTTCAGCTGTATGAGTGTACCAGTTAATCCTGATTGTACTTTGTAAATTATTTTCAGAAAAAGTTGGCATTTCATACACGGAAAAGGTGTCAGATGATGTGACAGCTAACTGTAGCAATCAAATCACAATTATTTTAATTATTTCTGAATTTCTTTGTTGACATAATTTCCGATGATCTGTACTAATGCTTTTGCGAGTGTACTATTGAACTAATTAGTGTACTTTAGTTGCTGATTACTGGTTTTTTTTAAGTTTCAAACAGCCTCTTTTCCGGCAAGGTCATAATTTTGGATGATCTGTACTACTGCATTTGCGAGTGTACTATTGAACTAATTAATGTACTTTAGTTGCTAATTACTGGTTTTTTAAAGTTTCGAACAACCTCTCTTCCGGCAAGGTTGCAGTAATGTACTTTAGTTGTTGATTGCTGTTTTTTTGTTAAGTTTCGGACTGAGTTCCCATTCTGTATCGATCTCATTCCGCCTCAAGCCCACACCACCACCGCGACCAAGTTCCGCCTACACCCGTCGTCACAATCGGCGTGCTCATCTCTAAAACTGACCAAACCCACTAACACAAAAATCAAACAGAGAAAAAATTGTTCCCTAATAGTAGAAGTGCCCCAATGATAGAAACCATTGAGTACGAAACCACCATGGTAGAAGCCACTGAGTTCGAAATAAAAAGCCTCCGTGTCGTCAAAGCCTCTACATCCCCTTCCTCACCCTAATTGAAGCCACTGACGAAGAAATCGAAATTGGAAGAACATAAAAATAATGAATTCACCTGAAATCAGAACCCTATGCCGCCGCCCGGATAAAGAAATCGAAATTGGAACAAGCCCACAGTGCTCTGTTGTCGTCCGACGCCGGTGCTTCTAGATCGAAGTCGTACCTTCTGACAAAAACTCGACGCCGTCCACTCTGAAGAATGAAGGCAGACACTTTGAAAATCGTTCGTCACCTCCATGCCGGAATTCGCCATGGAAGCCGATGACCCATGGTCTCCGACCCCCTTCACCAAATCCGACTCCCCTTCGACCTCTTTCTTATTTCTTCACCTCCTTGAAAACCCATCTCGATGGCGAAGGTGAAGAAGATGAAACGCCATAACAATCGCAGACCGCCGTAACCTTGGTCAATATCCAACCTATTTGGGGCTTTCCAATATCGGAACCTCCGCTGCCGGAAAATCGGACCTCATAAAATTGGCATCCCCTCCGGAAAATCGACCTTTCGCCTGCTCCGCTGCCGAGACCCATCGCTCCGTCCCCATTTTGTGTTGTAGAGAGAGAGAGAATATGATTAGGAAAAGATTTAGGAAGATATGAAATCTACGAAGATATGATTATGGGAGATTTGGGGAAGATTTGATTTCATTACACGGATTTGGGTTTAGATAGGATCAGTGGCATTAGACGTAATTTATAGGAATATCATGGGTTTTGATAATGTATATAGCACCCGGATGAAATGTTTTAATGTACAAGAACCCAGCTTAGATTTGCACACTAATCTAATAACCGGCCTGTAATTTTCCCTTTCATTTTTTCAAATGGGCCGAAAATTCCTTTTAATTACTCAAATGGGCTGCACCTCTCTAAATAAATGGGCAATTAATTTGTAACAATCAATTGACCCATTTTCCTTTTAATCTCGATTCTTCTCGACTCATTTCGTCAATTAACTCCAAATATATAAATATGCATTTTGCTCCAAAAATCACAAATTTCCTACAAAATATCAACAAATACCTTTTTTGGCCATTAAGCACAATAAATAAATTTAAAAGTATAAAAATGAATTGAACCCTAGGAGATTAATCAAATTAAGCCTAAAAATGAGCAATTCTCGCACAAATCAAGCATGACTTTTTTCCATTCTAAATTAATATTTTTAATATCCCAATAATAACATATGATAAATTTTTATTGCAATATAAATTTTCATTTGAAATAATGCATAAATAATGAGGTTAAGAGCATTTTATGATTTATTTTCACCTTTTTTAAAACTTATTTGAGATCATTTATGGAGCTTCATTTTGACCAATATTGTAATAGAAATAACGTACTGATTCTTTTAATTAAGTCATGCAGGTATATGTAACAACAAATTTTCACGAAATTAAACATATAATAATGCGCGAAAGAAGATTATAATTTGATTTTGTTTTTAATTTATCAAAATTCTGGGATTTACAGTCTCTATTTTTGTAGAAGTCGGAAATTGGTAATCGGACGCTCTATGGCCGCCTAATTTTAAAGAAACTTTTTTTAAAAAAATGTAAAAATATAAAATTTTGACCGTCTAAGACCGCATAGACCCGAAAATACCTAGAATCGTCGATTTTGCAGAAATCGGGTCGGCTAGAGGCCGCCTAGCGCCAAGGCCGATTGCTGCATCACTTTTTCTTCTCTAATTCTTCTCTTTGGACCTTAATTTCGGGACATTGCGGATTTTTCAAAGTTTGCGAATTTTGCAGATTTTGATGTTGAAAGATATTTGACTTGTGCACTTATAACGTTAATTCGAAGGTGTCGAGCCTTATTTCGAATCCTACGTTATTTCTAGAGACTTTTTGGGACTTTGATCTTTAAAGATCATTAATTTACAAACTTTTTGGACTTTGATCTCTGACTTATGTTCTGATGTGTCTCAAATGAGTAAAATGAGATCCTTATTTATAGGTGTAAAATTCTAGATTCATAGCCAGAAGATTTGTTTTTGGAATATTCCTGAAAGATGTCAGATTTGATAAATCTCAAAGAATATATGTAAAGATTTTATCAGGCTCATGATTTGATTTATTATGTTGGGCCTCTTGATGGGCTTCAAGAATTTGAACTGAGCTTAATTTAATTTTTTGGGTTTTTAATGACGATTTAATTTATTAGGCTTTAGAGACTCAATTTAAATTATTGAACTTTAGAAGTTCAGTTTGATTTATAAGACTTAAGAGACCAAATTTAATTTATTTAACTTTAGAAGTTCAATTTAATTTATATAATTTTATAGGCTCAATTTGGATTATTGAACTTTAGAAGTCCGATTTGATTTATTGGACATTAGAGGTCAAATTTAATTTTTTTTAAAAAATAGGATCAATTTAAATTTTCAATAATAAATTTATTTAATATTTTAACACATAACATTTTCCATTTTTTTTAATTCGACAATAAACTTTATATGCCTACACTATCTATCTTACGAAATGAGATTTTTAGGATGGTCTCATCGAAGACATCCTTAAGATATTAATATCAATATAATTTCTTAACAATAATATCATATTGTATTTCACGTTGTGTTTTATCAATGTATATTAGCCTTTCTCTAATGATGAAATTGAACTATTGTTATTATCAGTAACTCCAATAAATGGGAGAAACCACCTTGTGATCAAATTAGTCATGCCACTTGCTAATAATAGGTGCAATTCAATTTAATGTGCTATCCAATGTTACACATTCAGCAGCACATCTGGGATTAACCAAGACTAATATAACTGAAACGTGATCGATGAGCGCGGGCGATACAACACCTCCAACGCCTTCCTCTTCGACAAAGTTAACCCTCTAACTTCTTCCAAATCCACCAACCCACAGCCTTCTCTTTCCCAATCAAAGCACTGTATAAAACTGCCTAATGCCAATCCCATCAACCTCATAGCCATAGCCGAGCCGGGACAGGCCCTTCTCCCCATCCCAAACGGGACGAATCTCAGTCCGTCATGCCCCACTTCAAATCCCCTGAACCTCTCAGGATTAAACACTCCAGGATCTTCCCACAGTTTGGGGTCCCGGTGAATGGCCCAAACATTCACCAGCAAAGTCGTACCTTTGGGAACAAAGGAGCCTCCAATATTGCAATCTTTCGACGAGTAATGTGGAACGAGGAGTGGACCAACGGGGTACAGCCTTAGCGTTTCGTTGATAATGCAGCGTAGATATGGCAAGTTTACAAGGTCCGAATCCTCGAGCAATGCCCCTGGCGCGATATTATCGTCTATTCCTTCCTAGCTTTTGCTAGCTCGTTTGGATGATTGAGTAGAAGTGACATTGCCCATTCCATTGTTAGAACTACTGTGTGTGTCCCTGCAGTAAACATTGGCTACACCAATTTGTTGGATTCAGAGTTGGATTCACCAATATATTCATCCGTTAGACAACACATATCTTTATGAAATGTGACTAATACATTCTTATCCATAAAATGAAACACAAGATAAAACATTCAGTAACAAAACGAGTCCAACGAAACTATAAGTTCACTACTCACCAACATAAGGACAGTAAATTATCATTTCATTTCACATTACATACATATCTTGTGTAGGGAAATTTTTTTTTTAAGGCCAACAACTTAAGTGGTACAAAAAGAGGACAGTAAGTCCTCGTGCTGACAATTTAAGAAACATGGGTTTAAAAATTCGCAAATTGAGCCGAATCAACCCAAATCGGGGCCAAGTGTCAGCCAATTTGGCCTCAATTGTCCTTAAATTGATATCCTAATTTGGGTTGATTCGGGCCAATTCGTCCTCAATTAGCATATTTTTATACATTCAGTTCCTAAATTGTCAATCCGATGACTTACTGTCCTCTTTTTGCATCATGAAATAGACGTAATGATAAGACGAAACTCTATTTCACAAAAAATAAACATGAAAAACAGAGGAAAAAGTCTCACCATTATGAGTCCCTTGAGAATTTCATCAGTATAATACTCTGGCTCAGCTTGTTGCATCAACAACAATTCTTCAACATATGTCCTTTTCTCCTCAATCAAACAAGAATCACCAATCTTTTGTCGACCTTCATCGATCAGCCCCTGCAAGAAACGATCCCTTCTTTCATGCAGAAATTCCAACTTCCTCTGTATCCCCATGAAATCCAGCCACCTCAACAGAGGAAAATAATCACAAACATCCAAAATCTTAGTGGGCCCAAACATCTCATCCATCATAGCTCCACGTTTTCCAGCAACAATCACCATAGCCACATTGTAAACCAGCTCAAAGAACACATCTTTCAGGTTCACTTTCCTCCAGCCGTCATGATCAGAGGCCAGAAACAATTTTCGAGCCAAGAAATGAGTCTCTTCGCATCGAACAGCCGATGATTGCTGAAGAGCAGCTGAGGAGAACAACTGGACAGTTGATATGCGCCGGAGATTCCTCCAGTGATCATCATAAGGACTAAATCCAATGGTGGTGTGATTGTATCCAAGAATTTGGGTGGCAACTGATTTGGGCCTGTTAGCAAAGATGATATCGTTCTTGATGAGGCATTCTTCAGCTGCAGAGGCAGAGGAGACGACGAGGATTGGGACGGACCCGAAATCAAGACGCATCACGTGGCCGTATTTCTTGGAGAGCGCCTGCAGAGCACGGTGGGGCGCGTCGGCGCCGAGGAGGTGGAGATGGCCGCATATCGGGAGAGACGGCGGAGATGGAGGCGATTTCCTGCATTTACGTGCACTCGAATGGTTTAACATCAAGAAGATGGAAACAATGAGCACAGGAAAGCACAAGAAGAAGGTTGACATTAGCAATCATGTATAATTTTTGGGATGGTTTAATTTCTATAAGTAGTTTATGAGAGAAAATATAATTAAATTGTTGTAAAATGAGGTGAGGAAGTATGTCATAAACGTGATTATTGCTTTTTGTTAATTGCCAATTAGTTAGCTGTATGAATCTGAAAAATCTGGTGTCAGGTTTTATAATATACAAATTTGGTAGCACAAGATGCTCTGCAGATAAGATTTCAGTGCAAAATAAAATTTATAATCGATCGTTCCAAACATGCCACTAATTTGAAAAATAGGAGTAACAATTCAAGCAATATAACTCTAACTAATAATCAGTTTTGGAATTCAGCTACTTCAAACCAAATTTGGAAAGGTTTAATTGTGAAATGAGGAAAAAGGACTACCTTTTTAAAAGGTGGAATACAAAAATGGCGTTTGTACATCACGACATTGACTGTCTTTAAGATCTTTAACTTAGGAAAGACAGCAAAATCATTGTGTTCGCATTTCATGTTGGCATTTTGTCGAACAGCTGAAGTGCAGGCCTCCACGTGTAAGCGCGTACAGCTTTGAAGTGAGAAAGAAGGAATATTCATCGCTTTGCATATCCGTATCTTATGGCCAAATCTTGAAGCTTCAATATTCTATAGTTAAATTTTTCATATAAAAAATAAATAAAGAATATATGAGAGTGCCACTATATTTATTTTTGGAAATTAGTTGTAATAGTATGATCGGATTAAAAAAACATTATTTAACAACTATTAATCAAATTCCCCTTTTTTTAATCTCAATTAAAAAAAAGAATAGTATAAATTTTCATCCCCTGAGTTTAGCCTTTTAAATTTCAAAGAATTTGAACAAGTTTTATATTAATATGAAATTTATATCACTGAAGGTATTAATACAATTATATATATTCACTAATATCGTACTAATACAATTTTATATACTCAATAACATCGTTACACATTGATACCAAGTATTTTACAATAGCATTTTTAATATCAACGACGAGTATATATAATAATATTATAAAGTAATATTAATATATGAATATATTATTGATTTACGAGGCCTTTCAATTATATTAAGAATAAGATCTTATGCGAACTTAATTTACATGCTTATAATGAAATAGTATTACTTTGTAGAATAAGAATTTTATTTGGTCAATTAATTTACTGACTCAAATAGTATAGGAGGATATGCAGTGGTAAGATTTAAATTCCTAAATGATATATATCTATTAAATTTTAGTGCTTAATAATATATAGTTAAAAATATAGTATTAGTTTTAAATTATTATTTGGTAGGATAAAATTTAAATTTTTTAAATAATTTACTTTATGTTTGATTGGAGATGTATTGTGTATGTTTGATTTCGCTCAACGAAATTGGATTTATATTACATATTAACAAACCTCTTATTTAAAAGTATAAAAATTGCACATAAAACACTCTAAAATAAATATGTAAATATTTTAAAAATTCCGCACTTATTCTTCTTTGTAATAAAATAAAAAAAAATATCTCTTTTGGAAATGCCCTATAAAAAAAATCTTAAACTAGGTAGACTCACAGCCCAATCAGAATTCAGAACGACCATCAATACGGCGTCGTGCCATTAACAAATGATTTTGATTTTGAATGCCTCGTCTCTGCAATTTCGGACTCGAGTATCATAGGGAGTAGACCAAGACCCTTGGTGTGTTGGAGGTGAAAAATGCGGATTTTCATCCACACACCCACAGGGAAGAAATTCCCCTTAGAAGCACAACCCTCTGATACGATTCATCGTGTAAAGGGGTTAGGAAAAGGAAGGAATTTGTTGATTGGAACAAGTATTAATGTGTGGAGGGAGAGAACTGGAGGATTCCAAAACCCTCGCAAAGTATTATATTCAGAATGAGTCAACCCTACATCTGGTGGGGGGAGGTATGCTCTTTCGCATCAAGACCTCAGCCGCGAATCCCTTTGCAATACTGGTTCGGTCACAGAACCCAACGATTGACGATCTCAAGGCCGAAATTGAAGAGAGGATGGGTATCCCTGCAAATGAGCAGAGGCTCGTCTTTTCTGGTAAAGTGATTGTGGGTGAATGGAGAACTATTGAGGAATGCGGAATTCCAGTTGAGTCGACTATTCGCCTGATTCGACTCGCAGATGCAGATGCTGATGCTGGTGAATTATCATTAAATCATCCTTATTTATATATACAGTGCTGATTTTTTCCTTTTCAGAGTGATGCCTGGTTGGATGCATTTTAGTGGCATGTTGCTTTTCTCTGTTTTCCTTTTTTGTTCTGTTTATGGGTTCAGTGCAAAGAGGCAAAAACTGTTTTGCTAGCTATTCATTGATTAATTAATTGTTCAATAATCTATTTTTGCAATAATGAGGTATTTGTGGTGATACTTTGATGGCGGTAGTGACCCTATAAAGAGCCTTGAAATCCTGAACACGCCATGTTGGACTCCTGAAGTGCACGTTTAGCTCAGCCTATCTGTAAATCCTGTTAGAAAGTGATCAAATGTGGAGTACAAAGATGTTGCTTTTCTGCTGTTTTTTGCATCAAAGCTGCGTAGCCTCATGCATTCGTTGTGACTGTTGCATTTAGTTTGTTGTTTCCTCGTTTTAGTTTGTTCAATCATTTGCTTCCTTTTCTCTTGAGTGTAATAGTTTTCCTTGCTTTCTTTCTTCAGACAAAGTTGTGGGCATTGCTGCTGTGAAAGCCAATAAGGAAGCACTTCTAAAAGATAAAGGAACCAGGGCTCAAGCTGAGGTTGGTTCAAAGAGGGCCAGGGAGGATTCTTCGTCTGAAAGTCCTCCTCCTGGGCACTCTGAGGGCTTGTTGTCGTGTGGTGCCATGCGTTTACAGGGTATGGAATCATTTTGGGACGAAGAAGATTTTGGGTTAGCATGGAGGAGGTCCCGATCCCTCATAAGTCCCCTTGTGACTACCAGCTTCGAATCAAAAAATCCTCACATGTTGATAGAGTCTGTGGCTAATGAATGTGTGAGGGTATGCAATGTACTTCTGTATTTAAGTTTATATCCTCTGCTCATTTCACTGAGGAAACATTTATACTTCTAATTTCATTTCTCAATATTTATTATTTTCTGCTGTAGACGCTAAATGTCATGGCATTCCTGGAGAACCAGTTGCAGAAGTATCAGGATAAATTGAGTAGGGCAAAGACTGAGGTGAGGTGTTTGTCTGTGCACAATTCTTGCTTGGAGGTTTCTTTGCAGAAGGAAAGAGTATGCGTCAAGAAGGTGATGCAGGAGCTCGATGTGGAGCGCTCAACAGGCACTTCTTTCTTGCAATCTGAGGATGGACGACGTTTAATAGTGACCTTGGAGAGGCAGGCAGCAAAGTCTAGTGTTGAGGAATACAAGAAGAGTCCTGCTTTCAAGGAGCTTGTGATGGACCGTGCTGTAAGCGTTTATGAAGACACTGTGAGAAAATGCCAGAGTTTGCTGCGCGAATCAGGACAGGTATCTGAGGACATAATTCAGTTAATTGGTCCACGGGATTAGTAGTAGCAAGTGGATAATGAGGACATGAGGGTGATGACAATTGATGATTTAACATAGGAACTAGTACTTGCTAGAAAGGGCCTTTTTGCCTCATGCATGTGCAATTTAGGTTTTGATGTTTTATATTCTGATTTTGGGATGTTTAATCTGAAATGGCATCTTGCCTTGTAGAGAAATTTGATTGAAAATTGTTATTGTTCTCTGTTCTCTTAACCGTAACTGTGGGCAACAATTCAAGTTTTAAACTGTATTAGTAAGAGTTATTTCCTGTGAATGAAAAAGATAGCTTTCATCCAATGATATTATTCCAATGAAATTTGTTCATAGATAGCTTTCATTCAATGATCTTTAACATGAACTCATATCATTATTATCCATATATATTATTACTGTTATGAAATTATACATAATTTTTAATAGTGATAGTGTATATATGCATAATAGTGATGGTGAATATATATAACAATAATAGTGTATATATATGACCGTAATAATTGATGAACCCGAGTTCACTGTGAACTCGGGTTCATACAAATTTTTGTCAAATATTAATATGTTATTTCAATTAAATTCTATTATGTCATAATTTAAATTATAATATGACACTCATTTAGATTTAATTCACAATTATGACTTATGTAATGAACTAATGGAATTTGAATAGATATTTTCTTATATAATTATATTAAATCATTAAATATACTTAAATTTAAGTAAAATATAAATAAACAAAGGTATCCGCACTCTCAGCAGTATAACGGAGACTAGAGAGGTACTTCCACCTTCCCAAATTAATTTACACACTTAATTATCAATTTGTATGCACACTTAAAATATTATACTACATGATATTTAATTATATGCTACTATTTTATTTAAAATATATATTTTTTAAAGAGTAAGTCTCTTGTGCACTAGTTACACCGTGCAACTCAAATTATTTTTAAAAAGTTACACAAAATACTAATGAAAAGTTACACTATTAAAGATATATTTTTCAGTAATAACATGTGTAATTTTTCAGTAGTATTTTGTGTAATTTTTTAAAAATAAACTTGAATTACACGGTGTAACTGGTGTATACAAAACTAAGTCTTTTTTTTAAATCATGTGCACGGTTATGTGTGCAAATTTATTTGAGATGGAGTGACAAAGGGAATAGTAGTTTTTAAAGACAGCGTAGCCAATACGGCGTTGTGCCATTTGAACAGACTCTGCAACAATATCAGTCTTGAGTATCAGAGGGGTCCTTCGGTGAAAAAATGCGCATCTTTATCCGAACATTAACTGGGAAGTGTTACCCCTTAGAAGCAGAAAGGTTCGACACGATTAGTTATGTGAAGGGTTTAATTAAGAAAAAGGAAGGGATTCGTCCATTTCACCAGAGATTGATATATGAGGGGAAACAACTGGAGGATTCGAAAACCCTCGCAGATTACTACATCCACCATTAATGTTACGCTGACAGGACTGGTGGGAGGTACCCCCATTCGCATCAACACCTGGCTTGGAAAACCCTTTAATTTTACAGTAGTTGTTCGGACACACAACCCAACAATTGATGATGTGAAAGCCGAAATTGAAGAGGAGCAGGGTATCCCCGCACATGAGCAGAGGCTCCAGTTTTCTGGTAAAGACCTTGATGTTGGCCGCCGTACTATTGAGCATTACGGTATTCAGACTTGGTCGACTCTTCGCCTTGTCCGACTTCCACATGCTGGTGCTGGTGCTGGTGAGTGATCATCAAATCATCCTTACTTACAAATGCAATGCTGATTTTTTTGTTTTTGTTTTATATTTTTGAGAAGTGTGTTGCTTTACATTATATTTTCAATTCAGCGACTTCACAGTACATTATATTTTCATTTGTGTCAAATGAACCAAACAATGGGACTCCTCATTGTTATATTTTCTATCCTTCCCAATCCTAGGAACCAAATTAGTGTTGCTTTTCTCTGTTTCTTTTGTTCATACTCATTATTAGATCAATTGAGTAATAAACCATTTATTAATCCAGTTGTACTGCATCATGAGGTACTTGTGCTGATACTTTGATGGCGTTAGGGAGTCTTTGAAGAGCCATAAGTGTTAAAGTGAATAATACATTGCTGCTATTATCTATCCGAAAAGAAATGCATGTTGGATAGTAGAAAGTTGTTGCTATTCTGTGTTTTTTCATCAAAGCTGCTTAGGCTCATGCAATCAGTGTGACTGTTAAGCTCAGTTTGTTGTTTCTTTATCCTAGTTCATTCAATCTCTGCTTCGTGTTATCATGAATTTAACAATTTTCCTTGCGTATTTTCTTCAGACAACATTGTGGATATTGCTGCTGTGAAAGCGCGTAAGGCAGCACTTTCAAAAGATAAAGGAACTGGGGATAAAGCTGAGGCTGCGTCTGAACTGCCCGAGGTTGGTTCAAAGAGAGTCAGGGAGGATTCTTCGATTGCAGAGCCAAGTCCTAAGTACCCTAAGAGGGGCTTGTTGTCATGTGATGTCAACACTGTGGAAGGGGTGGAATCATTTTGTGACGATGAAGATTTAGGGTCAGGGTGGAGGACGTCTCGATCTCTCATAAGTTCCTACGACACTCTCAGATTTGAATCAATAAGTCAGCACACTTTGATAGAGTCAGTGGCTAATGACTGTGTGCGGGTATGCACTTCCATGCGATGCTCTTTCCTGTACTCAGATGCTAATTTTCTCTTGTTGTTACCTTCTGCTCATCCCACTCTTGCTGCAGACACTCAATGTCACAGCTTTCCTGGAGAATAAGTTGAAGGAGTGTCGAGATGAATTGAGTTGGGCTGAGAACAAGGTGAAAGGGCTAACGGAGAGGAAGGGTCACTTGGAGGATTCTTTGCGCAAGGAAGAGGACACTTTCAAGAAGCTGGTGCAGGAGCTCGATTTGGAGTGCTCAACTGGCACTTCATTCTTGCAATCTGAGATTGGGCGACGTCACATAGCAACCTTAGAGAGGCGGGCGGCCAAGTCTGCTGTTGATGAGTTCAAGAAGGGTTATGCCATCAATGTGCTTGTGAAGGGCCGCACTATGAGCGTTTATGAAGATACCGTTAAGGAGTGCCAGAGTTTGCTGCGCAAATCGGGACAGGTATCTGAGGACATAATTAAGTTAATTGGTCCACAAAATGATGAGGAGCAGCAACAAGAGAATGAGGAAGAGGAGGAGGAGGAGGAAGAGGATGAATGATGATATGTTGTATGGACTTGTACTTGCTAGGAAGGACCTCTTTAGCTGTCGCATGGGCAATTAGGTTTCCATGTTTTTTGTCCAGCCTTTTGGATGTTTAATTTTGAGCTCGAAATTGTTGTCCTTCTATGGTTTTTTTTTTTTTCCCTCTTATTATGCCAGGTGAGAAATGTTCATCCCCTTAGCTGCCAGAGCACTTGGGGTAAACAATTCGATCAGTATTCACCTTTTTGACCTACCATATTAGCAATTATTTGCATTCTAAAATTTATAATACTCTCATTAAAATAAAATATACACATATATCAATATTAAATTCAAAAAGTGCGTTGTTTTTATAAAATGTGTCATTACAGGTATTCGAAAAATCCCAGAAGGGAGAAAGTAACATTTAACTAATTGTATTTAATTAATTAATTGAACTTGTGTCACCCAAGCTGAACGGTATAACATACACCATCATATAACATGAATTCTGAATCCAAAAAAAAGAACTTACGTCAACTATATCTATTCTAAGCCGTTTTTCATAATACTTTCTTCAACTCAAGGTCACCTTCTCACTTACTATAGGCTTATGGAGTTTTGTTTGTCTGAAGGGGCAACACACTGCCACAACGATCGGTATGACGGAATAGTAGCAGCATCAACCCCAAGGGAAGCAAGGTTATGCCCATACTCCTAAACAACACACCCAAGAAAGATTTCAAATGATTTCATTATGGATGAAAATGTTGCTACTAACGTATATTAATAAACATATGACCCAAGAGTAAGTCAATAATATAAATATTCACTTATTAATGAAAAATTTAGCACTTCTAAAAATTAATGAGTTTTAATAGAAAGTATAATATTTTTGTTTAAGTGACTATCAATACTCTTAAAAACATCACCGCATTTTATTATAATTCTATCACCTTTTTGTTCGTCGGTCTCACAAGTTTTTTCATGACTGAATATGAGAATATTTTAAACCTTGTACCTTGATATCAAGAAATAATTGCATGCAAATCTTGTCTGTATCGGATATGTTATTGTCGGATACATCTGAGCTCGCTCCAGCCCTTCTTTGTGCACCTAAACGTATTTTCTGAAGTGAGGACTCGGTTTTCCTGGCCTGTCAACGAGTATCAGCTTAGCATTGTTCTCATGAAAATAAAACAGACACAGACTTGTTATGAACAAGATTGATAGATTCTAAATTCAACCAGTAGGATGCTACAGTTACCACAAGTATTTTAGAAGCCAATGATTTAAAATGGCTAAATTCATTATTAGTATCGCATATGCACATGATGTCAAGTCTAGGTACAGAGAACACTAAAGTCAGGTAAGCTTACGTCCATAATGATTTTTCATGAATAATAGCAGCAGCCATACATTAATCGATAGATCTGGCCCATGTCCTTGTTCCATATTATTTCATTATGCATGCATTCCCTCTCCAAGAAATAGTCCCATTTCTAAAACCTCTTTGTGTCCCAAAAGATGTCCGGTTAAAAAAAAAAAAATTCTTAACTGAATTCCCTTTTTGGGGGGAACAGAGTAGTAAAGTAGTAACTATACCATCACTTTTCACATCCTCTGTTAATTCCAGAATACAACCAAAAGGAGCACAAGAGATACAGGTATAATCATGTCAGAGAACATATAAGAAGAGAAACACAAAAAACATGATGCAAACAAACTCCGAGCAAGAGTGCATCATAAAAGTATCCAAATTACTATAGCATGATTCAAGACGAAAAGTGCTCGCTGCATAAATGACATACCACACTGACGAGGTCGGATGCTAACTCATAATATCGACGAGTAATCTCAAAAGCAGCAGCCTGCAAGAGTTCCTTCCTGAGCTCCGCCGTTAAGTACGTAGCAGCTCGCTCTCCTTCCAGAAAAACCTGCAAAAGTTGGGCCATTGAACAGAATATTTTCTTTATATGAGTATCACATCCCAGGCATGTAAAAGGAACAACTGAAAAACAAATAAATAAATAAAAATTTAAATTCAACACTTATCAAGTGCCCCTACTCCCTACCAGCTCTCATAATAAGAAATATTGAGCACTACTATTAGCAAACATGTCATACATACTGAAATGGATATTATCAGCACATACTAGATTGATGAGTCTCTGTATTAGAAAAAAGAGAGGAAGAATGCAAAAGGAGAGCACATACTTTTACATGCGCTCTCATGCGAACTAGAATAAAAAGAGAGCAAGAACGCAAAAAGGTTAGTACACAAAAAATGATTGTTATATTTCTCCCTAAAGGCCAAAAGAGAACTTCAGAACTAGATATTTAAAGGTTTTGGATCCTTATTTTTAGTATCCTCAAATAATTAATGCCAGATGTAGCAGAAAGTATTATGCACCTTGTTGGAATGCCTTGAACCCTATGTTGAGCTGGTTGGCGGTGCCTTTTTTGAGGCCCAGTCTGTTAGAGGTTTGTTTATAGCTCTATTATTTGACCTAGGGTCATCCTGTACTTTGTAATCACTCTAATCATATAATACGAGTTCCTCTCTTCTGCCCGTGGACATAGCTAATACAACGTTAGTGAACCAAGTAAATTTTTTGTTCGTTTTTCTCGGTTACGTGTCTTTCTTGCATCCTGTTTTTACATGCTTCACAAGTGGAGAGACAATTTACATAGCATTACTAAAAATCATGATTAAAAGACTTACAGACAAGTACTACTGTTTTACAGTCATTTGAATCTGTTATAACAGTAATTACTATCATTTGCTCAGACAACAGTACTATTCAAGGGCACTTGCACCCAGTAACCAATGTTTGATCCTCAACTATATACTAGATATCTTTCAATACAGAGTATCAGAGTGCATAATAACAAAAGCAGTGGCAAGACAAGTGGGATACAAGAAGAAGATATATGATTAATATAACTCAAACCAAAATGCACGCCATATGTTTATCATCCACATTCATAAGCAACCAACTCAGCTGCATAATTGGTTAACCAAATATCTGAAATTATTAATTGATGTAGCAGGATAGAATTTAACATAGATAATGAGTCAATTGTTTCCAGTAAGCAAAAAGCCACCAAGAATTCATGCTTGCTAACATGCAACCTGGTGAAACTGAAGAAATTATGTACCTTTAGAGGACGCAATACCCCAGATACATATGGCGAGTGCCGAACAGGAAGAGGTTTGTTGGTCATTCTATAAGTTGCAGTTATTCCTTTGAGTTGCCGCAGATCCTACAAAAGATGTTCTCTTATATCAAGTCATCCCAGGTCAACAAATAATATTGCATGACTAAGCGTATCTCAGTTTAAGTTACAACCTTAGTGAGCACATTAAAGCTAAGAAAGTCCCTCCCTACTTATATATATATATATCAACATAATTTTGAAGATGAAACTTAAAGAATTACTAACCTCAACAGATTTGTCAACAAGGGTTTCTACAATTGAATTAATTACAAGAGGTTGAAGAATTTTAAGGGAATCGCCTCCCTGTAAAATACTCTGCTTCACAAGATCAAGTACTTCAAGGGGGCATGACTTGAGAAGACCAAGGACATGCCCAAGGTAATCACCGCAAACTTCCTCCACAAGACAATTTAAATCATGAATTATCTGCAACATAATTTTTTTATTAGATAAAACTGCTGATAGTCCCTCTACATGAATTCATAAACTGTAACAGATGCCATACCATGCATACTGCAGGTTTCAGTAGTGTTGTTAAATGAAAGCAAGATAATGGAACCCAGGCAAAAACATTCAAGGTTTTTAAAATTCTAAAATTCAGCATGCATTATAAGAAAGTGGGACAAGAAAGACTCCAACATAAATATGCCACACGAAACTACTAAAGTTAAGACATTATGAAGCCCTCCATTGAAGCATACTTAAAAGATTCCAAAGTGACGCCTAAACTCAAACAAAACCAGCAGGTAAAGACTGATATGTAATGCAAATTTAGTAAACATTTGCCAACTTCTGGAACTTCAGCTTTGCTCATTTATTACTACAAACTTCCAATCCGATATTAGACAACATTTAAACAAATATAATGAAAGGATTACGAACTCATAGCTTCAATTTTACAAGTTCAAGGGAATGCTGAGATACAATCAAATTTTCATAAGGTTACTAGACACTTCATAAACATAAAGTACAATATGGTTTACTGTATGATGTATCAAGCTTAATATTCCAAGGATTTTGATTACATGCATGTGCAGGAAAGATAAACAACTACCTGCAGAATTTCCAAATCATATATAATAATTTACAGGATTGTACATATGAATATTACAAAGGTGAGAAATAAGGTGACCAGCTAAAGACAAGTGAGACAAAATGATAAGACACAGAAACTATTAAGCAACAAATTTTGGATCGAGGAATTGGAAAAGAAGACTTCAGCTATACAACAGCAAAGATTACTCCAGCGATCTAAGACCAACTCCAGTAATTCTCAGGACAAAGGACAAGCAGTTACCTGCACTCTCTTATCCAGTTTTTCTCCATATAACTTAACCTCCATCCATCACCTCCAGTCATTCTCCAGATGAATGACAACTAGCAGCAACATGCCCTTACTAACACTAATTTCCTTAGGTTGTAACATAACTACAGAAAGCAGTCAGAAAGGCCTAAGGTCTCCCAAAAGTGGAAAATAGCAGTCAAATATCCTCAAGTCCTATGGTCTTCTACAACAAAATATGATTGTGAAGATAATCAAAAAAAGTTTTCCAACCATTCAGTAGGGAAATCATCTTTTTCAGCTCTTATAAGTCTACTAAAACAATCTTCTGTCATACATAGGGGTATTCTTCCTCAACTAGGAAGGCAGAAAAGGCATTATAGCTTACTGGAAAGGAAGCAGACTGGAATAACACCTTGAAAAAACATTTTGCAGAGAATTATCATGCATTATCTAATTGAAGATACATACATAGAGAAAATCATCGGGCGAAGAAGATACAGCCCATTCAAATCCAGAATTGGCAGACGCATTACCGGCTTTGCGAACATTCAGTCCAACCGATAACCAGTTCGAGTATCTACACAAATAAACAGTTGGGATTTTTTCATGCCAATATTTTCATTCAGGTTTAAGATACTAATAACCAATAGAAACGGAGAAGTAAATTCTCCATTAGACTATAAAAAGCAAACTCACCTGGAAAGAAGTTGCAAAAATAAGCGTAGAAATTTGTCAGAGCAAGAAAGGAGAAGAACATCATCTCTCCAGCAAGATCGCAGGCAATCCATAAGAGAAATACTTTGCTTTAATACTAAGGTTTGAGAATATTCCTGGTCTGAGGATTTCTGGGACGGCACAAGGGAAGCAGTCATTAGTGCAGAATCCAGAGCTCCAGCTATTTCCTGAAACCTGAGATAATGAAATCAACAGCTCTATGATCAAGAAGTGTTTTCCAACATTAGTTTTATTAATCTCCCACGATTGGGGATTCCTGACATAAGGTATACAAAGTATAAAAATTATAATGCATACCTCAATGAGAAATAAACTCCAGTATTCCATTGCTTTATGAACTCTATACAGACTGCCTCTTCCCGTAATTTAGCAACAGCAAGTCTAGAGGGACAGTAACCTTCAAAACAACTAAAGCATGAGAAAAAGTTTTCTTGAGAGCAGACCTAATGAGCAAATATAGTTAAAAAGTTCCCCACCACCTTCTAGATATTCCAAGAAAGCTAGGCTTGACTTATAATTTCTAAGGAACTCTGTGGGCCTTCCAGGAGAGAACGCCCCTGGTTTTCCTTTTTGGATGGCTGATAAAACCTCTTTAAGAATAGAATTTGCCAGAAAGCTAAATACATGAAGACCTGAATTTTCTGAAAATATTGAACAGCAAAGCAATCAGCATCCCTAAAAGAACTTTCAGTCATGTTGAATAAATAAAACAGAAACAGATTACTAGTTAAAATAAAAGTACGCAAATGAATAATCAATAATCCATACATAGAATGCAGAAAGTTCATATATGCACTAAAACATAAGGAACAAAACCATTTTGCATAATACATAAATTTAACTAACAGTATGTAAAGTTACAATGTGATATTAGTAACAATAAGGGTACGTTTGTTTTGGGATTAAGGGGGTCGTGGGAAGTCATGACTTTGAAATCCTGAGATGTGAAAACCTTGATGAATAGTAAAAGTGTGTGTTTGGTTTGGGATTTTAGTAGGGTAGGATGTTACTTTATGTCAAATCAAAGTGTGATAATGATTGATTTTATAGGTATAATAATAGGTATAATAGATATTTTATGAGTGTTGTGTTGGAAATAGTAATAATAGGTTTAATAGGTATTTTTAGGAGTGGATTGAGTTTGGGATGTGAAATCCGGATGTTACATCCTAAACTCGTGTAGAGACGTGATCGCAAAGTCCTACGTCCATCCGTGCTAGTCCCAAAACAAACATACCCTAAGAAGAATAGATGAGTTAACAGTGAAAATTGTTCATGTTAATTTTACTCAGTTCAGCAAGATAATTTCAGGACAATAGCATTGAATATTGCTTCATTCCTACTAAATGAATAGCATACCTGTAGACGATATGTCCAACAAAAATTTACAATCATCTTGAACGTGTTGCTTGATTCTTTCATAGTCTTGCTCAAGGTCATCTCCAGAGGACGTAACTACCGTTCCAGGTGAGCCGTGAGGGATAATATTTTGCATGAAAGGTGCAACCACAGTTGATCGAAAAATTTCTTCTGCACTTGTGGTATTATCAATTGCAGCATATGCACGTAAACAATTGTATAGAGCATTTGCATCCCTGTGCTCCAGCCCATCTATAAAACAGTGTCCCAAGCTTGTATCCAGTAATAAGCTAGCATTCTGAATTCTCTTCACCATGTTCTCTATGAAGGGCATACCCTGTACTGCCATTATAAAGAGAATCAGGATGAACATTCATTGTATACTTTAGGTATTATTCTGGGGGTTTGAAATCGTATTACCACACATTGACCAGATCAGTTTCCAGTAATCAAATATTTGTTTTTTACATCTTGAATTACTCATTTTTACAGGAAAGCAAACAGTGTAGAGCACTCAGAAATCCACTATCGCAGGCATCACTAGTATGTGTATGCAAAAGGAATTTTGATTTTGCTTTATTTTAGGAGGCACATGTTTTAATTTTCATTTGAAGAATATATGACATATCTAATGTTATAACTGCACATAATGTTGTTACAATTCTTTAACGCTCAGTTCTCAGGCTAGAGGCATTCAATCTTCCAAACTTTAGATGATTGACGGATGGCTCAAGGATAGTGAATAAAAAAATGTCGCTATACAGTATACACCTCTACTTCTTTACCAAAAATAAATGTGATCATATGTCAGACTCACTTTAGAAAATCCAGTTACACCAACATATAAATATAAAACTGAGCTAGGAATATAAAAAGTTCATATCATCATGACCTGTATGGTACCGATCAAGCTATTTAGAGAAATCCCCATCAAACATTCTCAACGCAAGTAACCACTGTTAACTCTACAAAACCAACAATCATAGTCTGAACTAGTACTTCAAGCTGTTGATCAGATCAAAGAAATTCTAGTTGGTAAAACAGTCAATACCTATTGACACGTGAAAACAAAAACCGAAGTGCTATGGCATTGTTGTTCACAAAAGCCTTTTTCAAAAGTGCAGGTGAGCTGAGCATGAAAGAGCACCTCAAAATTTTCAATGGGAACTGCAAGTATGTCAAGTATGTGATACTATGAAGGAAAAATAGTGAGTTTTACAAGGAACCTCTGAATTACTTCAACTTTGGTAGTCAAAAGTATATTAGAATTTGAAAAAGCATACGGAACTACCAAAAGATTGTCCGCATCACCAATCACATTATCAAGATCTTAAAGGAGATAAGTATTATACACTTGAGAAAATGCAAAACAAAAACTGAAGATAAAAATTCCAAGGCCATTTTATCATCAGAATGGAAATAGTAACAATAAATAGGAGAAAGGTTGTTGGAGGATGGAGCAAGATAGACCTGTGCATGAGCAATGTAGAACTTTAGCCTATTCATTTCACTAGCAATTCTTTCCAGAAGCATGCTTTGAGTTTCCCTAATGCTGGTTCCATTTTCTGCATGTTGAAAGGAAATATTATTGCTTATTTGACCCTTTTCAGTAGAGCTGACAGTACCGCTGGACCAATCAGCTGGAACAGTAGGCAGCTCCTTTATCAATTTCTCAACCTGAGAAGAACAATATGAACTTTATAAGAAATACAGCCACTAAAGTAATCGCTGATGTTGTATTTGCACGGAAACATTGTTTGAATCAATTTGTTTCTTTCTTCAGTCTAATGGTCTTCCTTCATCTGCCCATCAGCCAATACAGTTCAAGTCAAATGACTCAAATATTGACAAAGATAATATACCTCAGGATGCAAAAGACGAATCATATATAGACAATGATATATTAAGAAATTGAATATGTGTCATAAACAAATCTTATTATCACTTTACTACTATAAAGAGCACATGTTTCATCAGACAAATACTTCTACAGCAATAAAATACTAAACAGACTCCCAATATGGACAGAGTTGAACAGTAGAATTTGACAAGGCATCAAATAAATGAATTGAAATATTTAGTCTGTAACAGATTGATTTTAATGTCAAAAGATACTTCTGCCATTCCTATAAAGGAACTTAAAGGAGTATGGGGTATAAAATTTATCAGGTTTATTATACTCTACAACTATACTTTTATTTTGTCAGCATTATCAGGCTTATAAATTTGCATCCAACTTCCATGACACTATATTTCAATCAAAAAAAATGTATTGGCCACCAATATATGTTAACATGAAGTGAACAGTGACTCTGTCGCTTTTGATGTCCGCTTTACTAACATAAGCAGCTGCAAATATTTGTTTATGTTCACTATAGAATAAAGAACTCACAAAGGAAAAGTCCATTCTACATTTTATTGTTAAAACATTTCGCAGCAGTTCCAAATTACATATAGTTAGTAGTGTCTTGATCCTTGAACCCTCTTACACCTTATTAATGTAGCACAATCAAGATATAATAGATGGCTAAAATGGTTAATACTTGTTAGAAGCATAATGAACTGTTAGCAGAATTGCGACTATTGGTACCATGGAGCTCAGTCTGGTTTCTGCAACTTATTCGCACAACTTCACATTCAACATAAAAAAAAAAAACATTAAGAATGCAACTTCAGCACAATTAGCACTCCACAGACTTATGGCTTGTGGCCTCCAGAACAGCTTAGAAGTACAGAAAAAGCTAACACACTAATTCCTCAAAAGGACAAAACCAATTTCCTCTACATACATATTTGACAAACATAGTTAATGCTACGTCTCACTTTTTTACACATGAATTTCTAGAAACTTGTAATTTTAACCTCATCCTCCCTAAGAAGATAATTGGAAACTACAAGTACAAAATCATAGACATTAGACAAAATCCCATCTTACAGAGCAATTGAGTTCATACTGCCATGAGGACATAGATTAACAGTATCCAATGTAACAGGAATCCAATTTGAAATGAAGTGGCAACCCCATACCTTAGAAACGACATGAAACGTGTCGAGCAACAATTCCAAAACCTCCCTCGACTCATTAGCTTGTGTGCGCTGCTTGAGCCGGCTCTGCAGCGCCGCCAGCGAGCTATCAACCGAGCCACGAAAAGCCAAGATCTTCTCCTTGATCTCGAGGAGTGGCGCCCGCATACGCACCACGGTGCTCTCCACATTGACGAGCTTGGTGCTGAGGCTCACGAAATCGGCGTAATCACGGTTGATTAATTCAACTAGCTCGTGCTTCAGAGCGCCAAGATGAGATCGGAGCTCCGAACGGAGGGTGTCGAAGGGAACGAAGGTGCGGAGATCCGAGATGTACGACTCCGGATCGAATTCCGCGTCGGAGAACTTCGATGGGTTCAGCCAGAGTGGATGTGAATCCTCTATCGGATCGCCGAATAAATCCGTCGTTGATCGAGGCAAAGGTGAGTGCACGTCTGTAGCCATCGATCCAATAAACTGGGATTCGACAGCGGTGAAATATATATCTGTATAACTTCCTTAATTTGCAAAACTTTGAATAATATGCTTCTCCCAAACTCAAATCTAGTTCTTTTCTTCACCAATGCGCACGAGAGGGAGTCGTTCGGTTTGCAGCTTTCATGGATGGGGAGAGGGAGATGAGAGTTGCGGGTTTGTTGGACCGGTGGGGCTGGAAGAAAGGTGTGTTTAGACCGGTGGGTGAGGGTTGTTTTTCTTCTCTCTCTCTCTCTTTGTTTTTCTTTTTCTTTTTCTTTTCTTTCTCTTACCAATTTGGTTGTATCTCTGGGGGCAAAAGATTGATGATGATGATTCAAAATATCAAATACTATCTTTCAAAAATAAATTGAATTGTGTTAGTGCCAACATATTACATGGAGTTTTTTTTAGTAAGTATTCTCTATAAAATTATTATTTTTAGGGATTAAAATTTTTTTGTCCTATAACATGTCAAAATTTTGAATTTAATCTACATGGATTATAACTTTTGATTTTGGTCCTATAAGTTTGAAAATATTTTGATTTTGATCATTTTACAAACTTATAGGACCAAATTTAAATTTAATTTTGGTCCTATAAATTTGTAAAAGAACCAAAATCAAAATGTGTAATTTGAAAGACCAAATTCAAAATGAAGAAAAATTATAGGGCTTATAAATCTTTAATCCCTTATTTTTATTGTATATTGACAATTAGCTAAAAAAACATTATTTAATTATTTTAAATTTTAAATACTAATATTTAATTTATTAAATTAAAATTAATATATAAGTTAAATGATTATTATTGTACTATTTTTTAAAAAAATATATAATTATCATATACACATAAATATAAAAAATATTTTCCACATATCACTTACTAAATATATATAATTGTGATATGTACATATATATTGACTTTACAATGAGGATATGTGGCAATGAAAGCATAATAAATTGACACATAATCAAAATATAAAAAAAATTGACACAAAAGAAAAGAAAAAAAAAACTGATGATTCAAACTCATAACATTATATTTACAGTATAAATAATAATTTGTTATAAAAAAACTTGTGATCAGGCCAATATATCAATTAAATTTCATTTTAGGGCATGTTTGTTTTGAATTTTTACAATACATAGGTATCGTCTCTAGTTTCAAATAAAATTTTATCATTGCTTATTTAAAAATAAAATTTTATTTTTATTTAAAGCATAAATTAAATTACAAATAATAAAAATGATAAAATCAATAATAGTATAAATATATATTAATAATAATAATTCTTCTAACCAATAGTAATAATAATATATTATTATACATAGTAATACTAATTAATAATTGCATTACTTATAAATAATAATTTAAAATAAATTTAAATAACATTTCATTTCTAGTTAATATCAATCATAAAAATAATTATTATTGTGTAATTTTATTTTCACTTTCATTCTATTATGTGATAATTTTGTTCAAAGTGCTAAATCATATCTAATCCAAGTATTTGGTAGCATGTAATAAAAATTTAAGATCTTTTACTCTTCTCGGGTCGAGATTTCTAACACGTTCCTATCTATGATTTTCCACTATTACATAGGTAGAATATATTTAACCCATTCACCCCCCAATAGTTTTATTCCAAATAATATTATAACAATAACTGAGATTTAAACTTTTATGAGTGAAATTAAATACATATATCTCTTACCAATAACATGATTAAAATTATATCATCTAAAAATAAAATAAAAGGGTATAAACTATATCCAATTGAATAATAATTAAAAACAATATACTTTTAACTGTATACTACGAAATATTCCCTCCGTCCCACTATAAGTTACTCATTTTGTCATTTTCGTTCGCTCCACTATATGTTGTTCATTTGCTTTTTTTACCTTTTTTGGAAACTACTATGCTCTTGTTTGTTATTATTTTCAATACTTTTTACACTATTCTCATTACTTTTTCACTTTTTTCAATCAAATCACATGTACTATATTAATATTTTCATACTCTTTTTAGTATTAGTGCTAAAAAATTGTGAGCAAGTTATAAGGATACGTGGGAAGTACTAAAATTTAATAATTAATGATTTAAATTTTATCACTATGTAGTACATACTAATTTTATATACCCTATCAAAAGGTTTTAAAGAGTTGTACGTAGCCTTCATATAAAAGCCCCCATGGGTTTTTTTTCCAGAAGATAGAGCAAGTAGATTACAAAAATTGAAAAACAGTTTTGCACATTAAATTTGAAATTAATCAAGACTTGAAGATGAGTGGTGGATATTTTGGTCAATTTATCGGCATGACTAGAATTCCAAGTGGGTATTTTGGTCATTCTACCTTACCCTCAAAAGGATACCTAGCCAAAAATCCCACACAGCTCGGGAAAAGCAAACCGAGGCTAAATTCGTCATTTTGTAAATCCCAGTCTTTTCTTATTTATGTACGACTTACTACCCCTACCCCATTTCTCTCTCTTCCTCTCTCTCTCACACACATCTCTGCCACCCAACCCAATTACTGAAGGCATTATTATGATAGTAGAAGTAAAAGGTGGTTGATGCATGAGTAAAACACAACTACTACTAGCATATTGCGAACAAAATTCTCTGTTTTTTTCTCTCTCTATTCTCACCACCTTCCCTTCGTAATCCACACACAAATATTAGGTTGATCCATCGCCTCGTTTTCCACGCTCTGCTCTTCCTATCCGAACCCTTCTCCCTTTTCTCTCAGGTAATTTCACAATCAAATGGCTAATCCTAGTTGCTCCTTGCGATTGCCCAGATTCTGCCTTCTATTGTGTTGAAATTAACGTTTGCCTTTCTACTTTTTTTGACGACGTTAGTTGACTTGTGCTGTTTGTTCCAATTGTGGGCTTCGCCATTGGCTTCGAATGATAGACGAGTTTGGGTGTTTTTCTCGGACGGGTCTTGATGGGTGTTTGTTTTTCCCCGTCAATTTTGGGTGTTTATGGTTGAATTTTTGTTTTCTTGTTGAGTTTTTATTTTTCGTGGATTTTTATCTTCATGAAGGGTGGTAGGTTGGTGGGGTTGACTTGCAATTCTTTGAAAACTAAGAATTTCGGAATTGTTGTAGATTTGGCAAATTCCCTTTTCTGGTTTTCTTGATGTGTATTTTTGCTAAATCGTCCCTCTCTATAGGTAAGGTTAGATGGGAATCAATCGTCTCTCTCTAGCTACTATATGTTTAGATTTGGTTATCAGTTCTGAAGAATTCTGAATGAGATTGTCCTGATTAAAAAGATTGGTAGCATATCGTTGAGCTATGCTTGAAATCTCACTTTGATGGTTGATTGTTAGTTCCAAGGGAGAAGATTGCTTCAATTCTTTTTGGAGAATACTAAATTAGGTAATGTGGGTTCTACATAGGTTATACTCTTGATTTATCTAAGTTTGTTAATCTATTTTTATCAGTCCCAATGGTAAGGTTTAGAGGCTGAACTGTTGCAATCATAATATGGAAATTATCAACCGTATATTTCAATCGGAGAGTATTGTTATGTCAAGAAAATTGGCTGAGACGTAAATTAGCAATGTAAATGTGGTTGTATGATGACAGGGGTGGTCCTTGTCATTAAGTGTCCTTTTTTTTTTTTTTTTTTTTTTTTTTTTTGTGGTGAGGGTTTGAGTGTTCTCTGTATTTTTTATGCTTTCAGAACTCCTCTTGATGTTAGTATGTTCATTGTTCTTGGATTGGATAAAAGAATTTCATCGTTATGGCTCTTATTTGTTGTAGTATTGACAGTTTTTTAGAGTTATAAGGCCATTAGTTGATTTATTGTTATCCCCTTCAGGAGTTAATAAAGTCATGGTGAGCATCCGGAGGCGTAAACTCTTAGCACTCAGTTCAGGTATCAAAGTTACAGTTAATGATGAAACTATCGAACATATTACGTGATCCCTCAAAAGCATTCTTTCACCTTTTGTTTCATCAGTCACTTCAGAATCTGAGTTTGATTACTTGATGTAATTTTGGTAGCTCAAAATTCTCTTTTGGATCCACTATCTCGGGCTTTTGTGCATGGACTCACACCTGATAACTGGGGGGAGAGCAAAAAACCAGTTGATGTTCATCATCCGCCTTTAAATGAAGTAAGTGTTGCCACAGAGCTCATACGCATTTATTTCTATTCATGATTCTCCATGTTATCCTTCACCGTATCTGTTTGATGCAGAATTATTATTGTTGTTTGAACTGAATGAATGCCTAAGTTTGGTTTCTAACGAATGAATTCCTAAGTTGACCATAGCTATATCATAAGTTTGGTTTCTAACAAGCATTGATTTTTATAACCATACAAAGCTTTGTTCTTCATCCAAAATTCATTTCTTGTTTGTGACTGCATACGGTAATAGGTATTAAATTATATTTTTTATTTTTACTACATAGGAAACCACCTCAGTGACTGCCCAGGGTTCCCCAGATTTGGTTGCTAACTCTCCGCCAAAAGAGCACTTCGTTCAGAAATTTCCTGGTTTGTTCATATCCGTCTATTCTTCTTATAGCCATGTTTGAGTGTATCTTGTAGCAATTTTAATATGTTAATCTCTCCTTTCTCTTATAAATAGTTGTCTGCTTAGACTTGCAGAGTGAACTTGTTGCTTTTTGTCTGTTCTTATCTTCCATTTTCCTTATCCCAGAGGTTCGACGCAGAAAGCGCCACAGGAGGAAGCATGTAGAAAACCAGGAAGCATGTACCATGCGAGGTGTGTATTATAAGAATAGGAAATGGCAAGCCGCAATTAAAGTTGACAAGAAACAGATCCATTTGGGAACTGTGAGCTCTGAAGAAGAGGCTGCTCGATTGTATGACAGGTATTTTTACAACAGATCCTCTCAACAGTATTTTGGTATGCAGCTCTAAACCACCCACTTTGTTCAAGTGAAAATGTTTTTGTGCAAGAAAGAAACTATCTAGGACCTGAGAGATGAAAGTGCCTTTAATGAACCAAATTAACATTTTAGCGTTTGTTGAGGTGGTATCCTTCGTCACCCCTACTTCCCGTAAGTAATATAAAGTTAGTAGCTTGATGAGATGAAAGGAAAAAAGAGCATGCCTTTCAGAAATTCCCCGGATTGTTCCATTGCACTTATGGCTACATTGTTTGAATAAACCTTACTGACATATATTTGTGTGCACCAGTTGCACCGTACAACCCAAGTTATATTGTATTAGATTTTTAACTAAAAGATACTAGTTGGTTGGTATTAGATGTTTTCACTTAATGGTATTGGTTGTGCACCAGTTGCACACCCAAGTGTTACTCCTTACTTTCATGTTTCGTCGTTTTTGATACTTTATTATATAAATGATACAATTTTGTTCTTTTTCTTTCATTTTTGACGACTAACAGGGCTGCATTCATGTGCGGGAGGGAGCCCAACTTTGCACTATCCGAGGAGGAAAAGCAGGAACTCCGACAGTATAATTGGGACGAGTTCTTAGCTATTACGCGTTCTGCAATAACTAACAAGAGTAAGTCTTATACATATCTTGAACTTGTTGAGGTATTTACGAGCACCACAAATCTCATATTATAATTTCTTGATCATTAGAAGGGCAGAGGCGATCGGGGCCTGATTCACGTAGAAAACTTCAGAACGACGACTGGGAGGGACAAAGCAGCTTCTCAGCTTCCGAAGATGACATGTTAGCCTCTTGATTGACCTCAGCTGCATTTTCGTAATTGCAGGGCGAATAAAATCTTATTGAAACTCATGCCTAGACTTCCACTTTCATACAAATCACCAGATTTTTATAATTAAACTAGAACTCTTGGTTGGGTGTTGAATTATATGGTTCGATATTATTATCGTTATCTTCTTCTTCTTCTTCTTCTTCTCATCGAGTATTCTTCTGTTAAGCTCATTTATTTTGTTACGTTGAGTTCATTTCCATTTCCCCAAGCTATGTGTCATGTAATGTAAGCTACATTCAAATTCATTCCCAACAATCACTTTAACTTAAGTTCTCTATTTTGTTCTTTTCCTGCGGAGTTGGGCTTGATCGTATCAAGTTCTGTCCTTTTGAATTATTTTATCGACAACTTTGTCGAATTTCAAACTTTTTATATTTTCAAATCACTTGATCCCTACATCTTTTTGGCAGTTATACATTTTTTAGTATTATGTATTTTGTTTGATAGTAATATTATTATATAGTAAGAAGAACTAGTTTTACAATGATTTGAATGAAAATGAAATGTTAGCATTTTATGGATTGTGCCCATTTTTTTAAAGGGATTGTAAATTAGGCCATTCAAGACGAAGTGAAATAATAGCTCAAATAGATAAAGCATCATTACTAACATGAGGTTGAGTAATTACAAATTTTTTATTTTTTATTTTTTATTTTTTAAAGTTAGCTACTCAAATCTTTCAGACATCTACTTATATCCTTTGGTTTTTTTAACTCGTCTTTTAATATTAGAGTAAATCTCCTGTGCACTAGTTACACGGTGCAATTCAAGTTTATTTTTAAAAAGTTATACAATTTATTACTAAAAAATTGCATAAATTATTACTGAAAAGTTACACTATAAAAGATACATTTTTCAGTAATAACATATATAACTTTTCAATAGTATTTTGTATAACTTTTAAAAAATGAACTTGAGTAGCACATTATAACCGGTGCATGCAAGACTAATTTTTAAGTCTTCAAAACATGTTGGACTTTTTCTAATTAAATTTAATTTCAGAAATATTAATTTTAGTTACTCTAGTTGTGATAAAGGCATTATCACCAACTATACAATTGAGTGGGGAGACCAAATCAAAGCTCATAAATGTGCATATTTCTCCATATAATTATTTTATTTTATCATATAATCAATAAAATACATTAAATATAATACCTTCTATCCCTCTATATTTTAATTTTTACACATAAATGTGTAATTGTGTACTATTAAGAACAAATATTACACTTATTGTATTTAATAGGTGATACTTCTATTACAACTTTGATCTCAATATGCTTTCTCCTAAATATTTAAAAATAAATTTTAATTCCTTAAATAATGCTCAATTTATATTCTTTAATTAATTCTTCTATGCTGGCCGAACTTTCACTTTGGGCTGTACTAAAATTTTATAAGCCAAATGGGCTATTAAAAAGTACATTCAACTAGCCCAAATAATATAGCAGCCTAACTGTTAACTTCGGTAACTCATCAGTTGAATATCGCCGCCGTGAACCGCCGTGAGCCGCCCTCATTTTCCTCAGCCTCCGTTTTGTAAGTGGGCAGCTGAAAAAATGGGTTTGGATGACCAAAATCCCGACAAGGCAAGCCTTGTACCTCCTCCATCATCATCTTCTTCTTCGGATTTATCTTCATCGGACCCCTGGAAAGATCGCATTATAATCCCCACCATACTCGCAGGTTCTTCTATTTGTTTGTGTGTTTTGGAAGTGTTGTGGGTGGGCGGGGGTGTTGAGGTTACTGAATTCCTCGATGGCAAATTTTGTGCTCATTTTTCGTTTTAATTTTTCAATGTGAATTAGGTATTGCTGGTGGAGCTGTAGGATTGTTATCAAAGCACAGAAAAGTTCATGGCGCGTCAACAATGTCAGCGACTTATGCTACTAATTTTGCTATTGTCGCCGGCTGTTACTGCGGTAAAATCGCTCTTCCGATCATGCTTTTAATTTTTGTGGATTTTATTGATGTCTTTTGCTGCAGTAATGCTTTCTTCAGTATTAATTGTGTAAGAGTAGCAATATGAATGCTTTGTAGTTTGAACTGTGATTTTTCTGCAAATTGTTTGAAGGAAATTGAATCTTGATTATGAATGTGTCGATATGTGTCCTGGACTCCTGAAGTATGTATTCTGTAGCTAATTTGTTTTCACTTTTGAATGACTTTTGTCTTGATTTTAGTTAAATTTATTTTGTGGATGTATATATATCCAATGTATGTGATGATCGCCTTCTTCTTGTATGGAACGACTATCACAAATTGCAGTATGGTTGATAAATTAAATGGGATGCATTTGGGAGTTTGGTTTTGATAACATGGGGCTTAATTCCACTCTGGTTATAGTGTGGCGACTCCTTATTTTAGTATCTTGGTGTAAAAATCATCTTCCGCTCGTTTACATTGTCTATATAGAATCACTACGTGATAAACATTTCAAATAAATTATTTTACATAAAGAGTGTAGACAGAATGTGTGTTTACTTGCATTGTAGAGTTTACTTTCTGTGAATTTCTGAGGCTGCAGAAATCAACAGCATACACTGTGGTTTTATGTTCTCGTGTCGTTGAAGCATTCACTTATCTTTTACTTCAAACTGTTTCTTCAGTTATCGTATCATATAGCTTGTAAACAATCAGAACTCTGAGATATACCAATTTTCTTTGTTTTTTGGTTCCAATAATTTGTAATGGAATTCCATAAGATTAGCATATGATGGTATGGAAGAAAATGGCACACAGTTTCAACTTGGATCACTTGAAAGTCCACTGCTGTTTTTCTTATCTTTAGGAGCATCTATAGAGAATGGCACACAGTTTCAACTTGGATCACTTGAAAGTCCACTGCTGTTTTTCTTATCTTTAGGAGCATCTATAGAGAATGGTGAAATTTAGATCAAAGTGCAAACAAAAGATTAACTTAGATGCTCAAACTAGTAAATACGGTGATTAAGAGCATATTTAATGTATGTTAAAAAGAAAAAGAAAATTTATTTGCATACGTTGAATTCTTTGGAGTAACAGGTGCACGTGAACTCGTGAGAATGAGTAGAATCGGAGAGCCAGATGAATTGCTAAACTCAGTCATTGGAGGCTTTGGTTGCGGGGCTGTTCTCGGACGCCTTCAAGGTCAGAGTTCCAACTCTCATGCAGCATCATACTCTTAATAATTCTTTTGCCTCCATATTGTTTATTTTTAATAACATTTGGTTGCACCATTCAAGATGCACAACTAATATTGTCCAGTAAAAATAGTTAATAGTGGCTAAGTAATACATCATAGTAAAACAACTAATATTATTTAAAGTACACTCAAATTGCAACGTGCAAACTAGTGCATAGAAGTATTTGTCCTTTTTCTTCTTCTTCTTCTTTTTTTTTTAAAGTTGTGTACAACAATCTTACCTTCTTTTGTGTGTGTATGTGTGTATTTGGATGAAATAGCTGGTCCAACGGGTGCTGCTCGTTATTCGGTTATCTTTGCTGTTGTTGGGACAGCCTTTGATTACGCTACTCGAGAAATAATGCCTACTGTTACCAAACTCAAAGAGAGAAAGGGCGATTGGTCCAAGTTACCCGAATGGTCGCCCATTCGCGTGCTGGATGAGGAGGCTCTTGCTGCAAAACGCGCTCGCGAAGAACAAATTTACAGAAAAATCCATAATCTGAACAAGGAAGAGCCCTGATATCTTTTCTTTTCTCTTTTCGCCTTTCTGTTTCATTACAAATCATATACATATCATAGTGTTGAGTGAAGACATGTATAAATCTTTGCACTGTTGGTTTCTACTTTACTTAAGACCATTTTGTGTTCGTGACATTTTCACTAGAGGTGGTTTTCCTATTTCCAGTTGTGGGGAATCCGACATGATATAGGTTCTAATTTCTAATAGTAATATGTACAATCAAAGGCAATTAAATTAATTGTGGTCAGCTCTTGAATTGATAATCCAATTGATTTATGGAGGATTAATTATTTCTTTTTTAATTTGATCATATAATCAATGTAGTAATTGGTATTTGTTGATAGAATTTACTAATCATTGTTCGTTATGTGGCTTTAAATCGGATTAATTCTACCAACAATAATCTTATGATTTTGTGTTCTTGGGGAGGGAGAGAAGAGAGTTTAGAGAGAGAAATATTGTAGTAAGGATTGTATTGATTCTGAGAAATTGTGAGAATTCTTTGAATAGTACAAGAGAGGTCTTATTTATAGGTGTGTGAGTGTGAGACGGCACCTTACGAGCCTATGTGGCTTCCGGTGTTGACGAAGGTCCGTAACCTTCGTCCTGGTCCCTTACACTGCTCCTTACATCATGCCTCATCCTACTACAATGTCTTAGGCTAGATGGACCTCATTAAAAACCTCGCCGTAAACCACCCTTGTGGATAAACCGGACGGAGGGAAAAATAGTGCAACCATCGGGACCTAGCAGGCTACAAGACGAGCTCCTGGGTGAGCTCGCGGGCGAGCTCCAACGCCTTGTGTGATTTTCTGGGTGCCATGCGATGACGGACCTGGGCGAGGTCCTCGTGGGGGTAGGGGCGAGCTGCCCCCAGGTGGGCGAGCTGCGTGGGCGAGCTGCCCCCATGTGGGCGAGCTGCGTGGGCGAGCTGCCCCCCATGTGGGCGAGCTGTGTGGGCGAGCTGCCCCCCATGTGGGCGAGCTCCGGACCTCCGTGGAT
>JAPKLY010000020.1:643429-668254 GCA_026898435.1 Prunella vulgaris | reverse complement strand
ATCCACGGAGGTCCGGAGCTCGCCCACATGGGGGGCAGCTCGCCCACCTGGGAGTAGCTCGCCCACGCAGCTCGCCCACATGGGGGGCAGCTCGCCCACGCAGCTCGCCCACCTGGGGGCAGCTCACCCACGCAGCTCGCCCACCTGGGGGCCCACGCAGCTCGCCCCTACCCCCACGAGGACCTCGCCCAGGTCCGTCATCGCATGGCACCCAGAAAATCACACAAGGCGTTGGAGCTCGCCAGCGAGCTCACCCAGGAGCTCGTCTTGTAGCCTGCTAGGTCCCGATGGTTGCACTCTTTTTCCCTCCGTCCGGTTTATCCACAAGGGTGGTTTACGGCGAGGTTTTTAATGAGGCCCATCTAGCCTAAGACATTGTAGTAGGATGAGGCATAATGTAAGGAGCAGTGTAAGGGACCAGGACGAAGGTTATGGACTTTCGTCAACACCAGAAGCCACATAGGCTCGTAAGGTGCCGTCTCACACTCACACACCTATAAATAAGACATCTCTTGTACTATTCAAAGAATTCTCACAATTTCTCATAATCAATACAATCCTTACTACAATATTTCTCTCTCTAAACTCTCTTCTCTCCCTCCCCAAGAACACAAAATCATAAGATTATTGTTAGTAGAATTAATCCGATTTAAAGCCACATAACGAACAATGATTAGTAAATTCTATCAACAGTATTGATATGGAATCTGTTAGTGAATTTCATATAGAGCACAATAACATCATAAATTATTTATATTATGCTACAGTGTATAAATATTGTGTGCCTGTGTTAAGGAAACACACCGTTAAATCCGACCAAATCAGTATTATCGATTTTTCTCTCCTTGCTATTGAAACCCCAAACTACTGTAAGAAAATATTTTGCATGACAATTTGATCATAAAACGAACTCAACTATAAGTATGTTATATCCACTCAATAGTTTTACCTTAATAGCCTTTGCTCACTTTACATCTTTGACTATATGATGAGATTGTTTCAATGAGTGGAGTCTCCAATTAGAAAACTGATGTAATCAATGATATAAAATGAGATTTCATGGGAAACTTCAGAGTGCTCATCCAAACATGTCCAAGAAATATCAGATGTGGCATTCAGGGTCTCATCATCATAATCTAGTTAATTTTTACAAGTTGAATACTAACTACACTCAAAGTTGTCAAGAGAGAAGCGAGACAAGAGAGACGAACTCCTGGGTGACGCGCCCCTTTGATCTGGTGTTGATGACGAAGTGCTCTGGGTATTTCCTCAATAACACAAGCATTCCATACCATGGTTTTCCCTTGGCTTCTGGGATGGAAAAATCTTCTGAGGTCAGGTACTTCCTCACACGGCTATGATGCCAAATACCGCCGTACTGTTCCATCAGCTGCACAAATAAATCATCAGAAGTCAGAACTTGAGGAACTGCAAGTCTGCAACGACTTCAAATTGAGACATGTTACCAACAACTGAACATACACTACCAATTGACACAATGACTGCAAAATTATAGAAGTGTGTCAACCAGATGCTGGAATATGCTGCTGCTTTATGAGGCCATAAATGGATTAAAAATCTCATGAATCAGTGAAAATCTTAAGCCAAGCCTGAATGAATTTTGGAAACCTCATAATCAATCTCCAAGGTCAGCATAGTGTGACAGCCTTCGAAAATTATCTTTAAAATAGCCAAAAAAAGGTAAAGCAGAAATGCACACAGTTACCTTCTAGAATTAACTATTTAAATATATAAGCATTCTAGTAAAAAAAAACCCTAATTTTTTAATCTAACAGTATTCTATTAAAGTACACAATTATGAAGGATTAACAGGAAGAATTAAATCAAAACACTGAAAGTTTCTGAAGTTTATAGAAGATACTCCATATTAGCACACTAATCTGAGTTAGCTTCTTAAATAAGAATGACAAGAGCCAAGTAAGTTGCAAAAACATAATATAAGTAACTCCATTTACTGCTTGAGAAGATTCAAGTTCTCTTTGAGCATTCTTGTTTCACTTCTCCCACCTTCAGTTTTTACCTTACCCCCTTCCATGTCTTCCTAGTTCCCACTATAAAACCTACACATGCACACACAAACACCATACAGATGCCCCCACAAAGTAGAAACATTTGGAACATATTAAGATGGCACCATATAATGTCAGATTTATCACCATTAAATAAAAATAAATGATTGATGAGGTCTATAATCATAGTTATTGATTACTGAGCCTGTAGTACAATGCAGGCAGGCAGGAACAAGACAAAGTGTGTGTGACTGTGAATGTCATTCTTAGGAGAAAAAAACAGTCTTAACAATAAAATCAATATAGAAGTGTTGAATGTCATTTAGCAATGTTTATATGGTAAAATCTTACCTCAGTATGAAGCTTCTCCATAGGCATAAAATCTCCAGGACCACACAAATCAGACAGGACGGTTGCCACAGATGACACAACATCCTTTTCCTCCAACTGAAGTAGCTGCAGGTTGTCAGCTTCCCTGTCGACACGTGATCTCCCTTCACCCTTTTTATCTGTAAAAAATGATTGAAGATCATGTATATAGCACGGAGATCAGATAGAAAGACATTAATTTTTTGCCTCGGCAGATAAATAAATCTATCAATCCAATGTCTCAGATGTTATTTAGCTAATAACATGTACAGACTCTGGAAAACTGTAAATATATATGGTTGATAAGAAACAACTGAATATTCCCCGTCAAGTTTCAGCTAAAACTGAATTCAGATGCTTTACCAAGCTGTATGCAATATGCAATCGCCTAATCAGTGTTACTACCGGAAAGTCCCCTATGGGATGCACTTATGACTATCTATTAGTTTAAACCACAAGAACTATCTATTACCTCGTATCCGGATCTTTCACACTGACCTACAAATGTATCACAGGTTTCAACCTTTAATAGTACTACTCTTCGCCAAGCTGATACACACTATCAGCACAGCAAGCAAACATACTTTACACTATACACAAATAACAAATTTAAGGCATTTTGGATAATCTCAAAGTTGCAATGATGAGAGTAATACTACATAGCCATGAGCCAAATGCTGAAAATGAATTTCTATGTAGTAATAACTTACCCAATTGCCCTGAGGACCCTGCTTTCCCACCAGAACCATATCCATATACACTGCCACCGGAACCATCGACCCCATCAACCCTCCTCATCCGCTTACCTACCGATAATCCGTCCTCCCCTCCCCCTACACCATCCTCATCATTATACTCATCCTCGTAATACTCACCCCTAACTCTTCCCTTCTTCCCGTAAACCGCCCCTCCACCACCGGGAGGCGGCGGTAATCCCAGCTGCGCACCTTGATGGAACTGATGTGCAGAAACCCCCACCGGATAATTAGCAGCCGCGTGATGTCTCGGGCCAATGGGCCCGCCCAAAATGCTCCTAACCGGTAGCAGGAAGTAGAACTCTTTGTCGCCAATTTGTAGAAGATCTTGAGAATCGAGCTTCACCGGCGGGTTACCGGGGAGGTGGAGAACGCCCTCGACGAAGCAGCCGTTCTTGCCGAGCACCTCCAGGGCGAATCGACGGCGTTGGAAATCGTAGAAGATGCGAGCGTGGTGGCGGCTTATGTTCATTCCGCCGCCGAGTGATGAGAGGTCGACGTCGACTGAAGATTTCTTGGAGTTGCGGCCGAGAATTATGGAGTAGGTCTGCATATAATACTCAAAATCTTCACCTTGTAGCTTTGCGAAGCCTGCTTCAACATCGCTGCTCCCCATTTCTCAGAATTAGGGTTCCGATCGCAATTGGATTTAGAAGAACAAAAAAAAAATTTGGGAAAGTATGTTTTCCGTGAACCAGAAAGAAAGAAAGGATCCGGCCCGTATTTGGGTCGAGTCGAATGCAGTTAGCTGACCCTATCCGTATAATAATGTAACTTTCTTTTACGTTTAAATTTTGTAAGTAAAATCCATATAATGTTATTTGGTATGGTGTAATAGAAAAGTTACATAAAATTAGTCCTGACAAATAATCTCATTTGGTAGGGTATAATATAGAGATAGAAAAAATAATTTCATTTGGTAGAGTGTAATATGTAGATATATAAGAACAAAGTTATTATTCAAGTCGTACAAAAATTGTAAGGTGAAAATGGTGAGATAATTTATTACATTGTGAACAGTGAAAATAATGTAATATGACCTCTTGTTTTACAGGGTCGGCCGTATAAAAAACGGGTCAGCATAAAATTTGTACCCCCTACCAAACAAGATAAACCAGTACAAAAATTCATATTATATCGATAATATACCCTACCAAACATCACCTTAATGGTAAAACTTATTTTTGGTCATTAAACTATTCACAAATTATAATATAACTATATATATATATATATATGACATTTTGTTATATTTTAAACCTAACAAAATATAAAATGTAATTCAAAATAAAGGTTAAAACATTAAATTATTAAGTCCGACTCAACATTAACATAATATATTAGACATGATATTTTATGTGATTAGTGTGTCACCAAATAAATTGTTTAGTCAATTTTAAATCATATTACATAATTGATTATTGAGTAAATTTCATATGCACTCACCTAACAATTATGGTTATTTATTTGAAAAATGTGAGTACTTTACACTAAAAAATTTATAATAATATCAATCTTCATTATTAATTTTTTTGGTAAAATCAATCTATACTTTTTTATCACTAAATCACACTATTTTTTTTTCCAATACCGGTAGTTGTATCATATTGGTGTCGTACATGCATTGTCACACCGTGCAACATAAATTTTGAGTTAATGAATTTTCTAATACAAGAATGTGTGTTTTTCATTAATGAATGTCTATTAAATTGCAAATTTCTGTAGTTGCAGATGTATATTTGTTAATGGCTGCCTTTGTGTTGTATAAAGATTGCAGCTTTATGATTCTTAGGCTATGTTTACTCCATCGGGAAAAAATAACTTAAATTCTATATATAAAGGTCTATAATTATTTATACACATATTGTTTACTCTTTTTTGTTTATTTCAATTGTTGTAAAATTGGGAATGCAACCAGTAAACAAGTGGTAAAATTGAAAAAAGAGGATGAACAATGGATGGATTTATTTTGTCCACCCATTTTGGGCGGATAAAAATTGAAGAATAAGGGGGTTTTAATCCTGGTCGGAAGGATTACCTGATTTTATAAACCACTAAAATAAATACCAGATAAAAGATATGTTATTTAAATAGCACACCTTTATCAAACAAAGTAAATGCCACCTTAGAGGTTAATTTGGAAACACAAATCTCTATTTATGTTATCATGATTCATGTGTAATCCGCAAGCCCACTTCAAATAGCTTTTTTTCGCAGCTCGCCCAGATCAGATCAATTGTTAGGCATATAAGTTAGGGAGCTATAACTTAATTCAAAATCAGGATTAATTATTAAAGATTGACTTCCATTTATGTATCCATTCACAATTTCTTATTGTTGCAATGTGGTATAGTAACGAAATTTTGAACCAAGCGTCCCCATAATTCCAAAAGTATAAGGAGTCCGAATAGGGTTCCATTAGAGTTGTTGTAAATATATGGACATACGCATCGGTATGTACATGGTGATTGTTGAAAGTACAAAAACAAGTGAGAAAGGAAGATAAATAAAGCTTTGATACTATTCGAATGCCTAAGTGATACTTTGTGATGTGGAAATTATCTCTTGGAAGTGATGATCTCAGAATCGGTTTTAGTTTCTCAAGAACCGGACGTTTTCAGGCTGAACCGGAGCAATACAAGAAAAAGCCGGGTCCGACCGGACCGGCAGTTATGAAATATCAGGTTAGTTAGACACCTGATTTGGGCGCGACGGTTTTCTGGGGATTTTCAGCAAAATTGAAGGCCAGTTACGAAGCATCGACACTTGAGACCTACTGGGCTTTGTGCGCAACTGAATAACCGTCCTATCCATATAAGAATCAGAGAGTTTCGTGTTCTGTGGGTCGAATAATTGAGAGTTCATCAGTTTTTATCAGAAATTAGGGTTCATAGTTGCCGTAAATTCAATTTCTTTCAATTCTCCTTGTAATTGTATCAATTCTTCCGATTGACTAGTGGAATAAGGTCGCCTCATCCGTGGATGTAGATCACTTCGATCGAACCACGTAAATACTTGTGCATTTTCGATTTTGGTTTTGTTCTTCAGTTTTGGTCCTGCAACTTTTCTTACTGTGAGATTTCTTGCCATTGATAGCAGCTGTTCTTGATCAAAGTTTATCAATTGGCGCCGCCTGTGGGAATCGACCGATTCAACTCTTGAAATGGCATCAACTAAGCTGGATTTCGAGAAGTTTACAGGAGCAAATGATTTTGGACTTTGGAAGATCAAGATGAGGGTCTTGCTTACACATCATGGTTTGGGAAATGCACTGAAGCCTCCAAGTGAGTGGCCTGCTTGTTCATCAACACTGGATCCAATCAAGAAACAAGATATACTGGACAAAGCACACATCACGATTATCTTGTGCTTAGGAGACAAGTCATTAAGAGAGGTATGTAAAGAAAAGACTGCTCTAGATATCTGGAACAAGTTGGAAACTGTCTATCAAGCCAAATCTGTCACCAATAGGCTTTATGTGAAGCAGAGGTTGCTGGCCTATAAAATGACAGAGGACAAGAATCTGACTGATCAATTAGAGGAATTCAACAAATTGGTTGATGACCTTGAAGATCTAGATGTCAAGATTGAGGATGATGACAAGGCTTTAATGCTGCTCAACTCACTGCCCAAGTCTCTGGAAAATTTTAAGGATGCTTTATTGTTTGGAAGACAAGATAAACTATCTCCTGATGATATACAATCTGCACTCAAGACCAAGTTTCTTCAGCTGCAAGAAGACAAGAAAGCTCCTCCTCAGGCTGAAGGTTTGAGTGCAAACTTCAAGAAGGGAAAGAAACAGTTTAGCAGCAAGAAGAAGAAGAATCAGAAGGGAAAAACTAAGTCTAGTGAATATGTGGAGAAAATGAAGTGTTTTGGATGCCATAAGGTTGGCCACATCAAGAAGAACTGCCCTGATAAAATCAAGAAGCAAGAAGAAAACCAGAAGGCAGATGTGGCCATTGCAAATGATGAGGGTTATGATAGTGCTGAGGTTCTCACAGTGACAAATTCAAGGCTAAGTGATGAGTGGGTTTTGGATTCAGGGTGCTCCTTTCACATGTGCCCAAGTGAGTCCATGTTCAGAGAGATGAAGAAGATAGATGGAGGATCTGTTCTTCTAGGAAATGATAAAATCTGCAGGGTTAAGGGTATTGGTTCAATTAAGCTCAGATTACATGATGGAGCTGAGATGATACTGTCAAATGTAAGATTTGTTCCTAATCTCAAGAGAAATCTCATTTCATTAGGCACCTTGAATCTGCTGGGATATGAGTTCAACACCAGAGATGGTTTCATTCACATCACCAAAGAGAATAAGGTAATGATGAAGGGTAAGAAATCAAATGGTCTTTACATATTAATGGGAAGCTCAGTGACTGGCTCATCAAATGTAGCAATGAGCACTGCTGATACAGTTGTATGGCACAAAAGACTGGGGCATATAGGTGAAAAGGGACTCAGTGAACTCTCAAGACAAAATGTGTTTGGAGATCAGAAGAGAACCATGGTGGACTTCTGTGAACACTGCATTCTTGGAAAGTCAAAGAAGAATCTTTTTCCTAAGGGAAAACATCACACTGAATCACCTCTTGATTACATACATTCAGACATTTGGGGGCCATCAAGGTCTGAAACCCACAGTGGAGGTAATTATTTCATAACCTTCATTGATGATTATAGTAGGAAGGTGTGGGTGTACATCTTAAAACATAAGAGTGAAGCTCTTGGAAAGTTTAAAGAATGGTACACTGAGCAAGGAAACAAGAAAGGCAGGTTTGTTAAAAACCTCAGAACTGACAATGGTTTAGAGTATGTCTCTGAGGATTTTCAGAATTTTTGCAAAGAGAAGGGAATTACCAGGCATAGAACTGTCCCCGCAAACCCTCAACAAAATGGTTTGGCAGAAAGAATGAACAGGACCATACTTGAAAAGGTCAGGTGTATGCTCTCTGATGCAAGGCTACCAAAAGTTTTCTGGGGTGAAGCTGTCTCTACTGTTTTTTACCTGATAAATAAATCACCTTCTTCTGCTATTAACTTCAAGACACCAGATGAGCTATGGCATGGAAGAATATCAGATTACAAGAAACTGAAGGTTTTTGGCTGCCTAGCTTATGCACATATCAGACAAGACAAGTTGGAGCCAAGGGCATTGAGATGCATCTTCATTGGCTATCCAAAGGGTGTGAAGGGATATAAACTGTGGTGTCTAGAAACAGGTCACAAGAAATGCATCATTAGCAGGGATGTGACATTCAATGAGAGGATTATGGGATATAATCAAACTGAAGGTACTCTGAATGCAAGAAGGGATACTCAAGTTGAGGTGGAGCCTCATACTCAAGTGACTGCATCAGATCCTACTCAGATCATAGAGGAGTCAAAAAATCTTCAAGAAGATCCTGGAAATGATCACACTGACTCAAGTTCTGATTCAAACTCAGAAATTGAGGCACAAGAACTCAGAAACTATAGCTTGGCAAGAGATAGACAAAGAAGATCAGTCCATCCTCCTGCAAGATTTGGACATGCTGATCTTGTGTCCTATGCTCTCATCACAGCTGAAGAAGTGGAGTTCAATGATCCACAATCCTATGAGGAAGCAATCTCCAGTACTGACAAGGAAAAGTGGATCCTAGCAATGACTGAAGAAATGCAATCACTAGAGAAGAATAAAACCTGGATTCTAGTGAAAAGGCAAAATGATCAGAAGGTTGTGAGTTCAAAGTGGATAATCAAGAGGAAATCAGAGATTGGATCAGAGGGAAAAGAAAGGATCAGATATAAGGCAAGACTTGTTGCAAGGGGCTTCACTCAAAGGGAGGGAATAGACTACAATGAAGTGTTCTCTCCAGTAGTAAAACACTGCTCAATTAGGATCCTACTTGCTAAAGTAAACCAGGAAGGTCTTGAGCTCCAACAGCTTGATGTTAAAACAACATTCTTACATGGTGAATTGGAGGAGACCATATGCATGCAACAACCAAAGGGATTCACACTGCCAGAACATAAAGATAAGGTATACTTATTGAAGAAATCACTGTATGGACTAAAACAAAGTCCTAGACAGTGGTACAAAAGGTTTGACAGCTTTATGATCTCTATTGGTTTCTCAAGATGCAAGTATGACAACTGTGTTTATTTTGAGAAGCAAGGAAAGGATGTGATAACATACTTACTGTTGTATGTTGATGATATGCTGATTGCCAGTAAAAGTATTGGCAAGATTCAAAACTTAAAGGTCAAGTTGAGTTCTGTTTTTTACATGAAAGATTTAGGAGCAGCCAAGAGAATTCTAGGGATGGAGATTATCAGAGATAAGGAAAATGGCAGGCTATTGCTCACACAAAAGGAATACATTGAGAAGGTTCTCAAGAAGTTCAATAAGCAGCAGTCCAAATCTGTCACAACTCCAGTTGGCCAACACTTCAAGCTATCATCTGAAAAAAGTCCTAAAGACAGTGGTGAGATAGAACTGATGAGCAAGATACCTTACTCAAATGTTGTTGGGAGTATAATGTATGCTATGGTTTGTTCAAGACCTGATCTTGCCCATGCTATCAGTTTAGCAAGTAGGTTTATGTCTAATCCAGGAAGGCTACATTGGGATGCTCTCAAGTGGATCCTAAGATACCTAAAGGGGACATCAAGTCTGGGACTTCTATTTGAAAGATCAGATGGTAAAGCACCCCTTCAAGGGTATGTAGATGCAGATTTTGCAGGAAGCATTGACACTAGGAAATCACTCACAGGATATGTCTTCACTTTGTTTGGAACTGTTATAAGCTGAAGGGCTGTTCTTCAATCTGTGGTTGCTCTTTCCACAACAGAAGCTGAATATATAGCCATGACAGAAGCAATCAAAGAAGCAATGTGGCTTAAGGGAATGATAAAGGAGTTTGGGATCAAACAGAGATAGGTTGCAGTGCAATGTGACAACCTAAGCACTATACACTTGGCTAAACATCAGGTTTTCCATGAGAGGTCTAAGCACATTGATGTGAAGTTACATTTTGTAAGAGATGTAGTTGACAAGAAGCTGGTCAAGGTGCAGAAAGTACACACAAATGATAATGCAGCAGATTTCTTAACAAAGGTGGTTCCTAGCTCAAAGTTTAACTACTGCCTTGATCTGATCAAGGTGCAATCATGGGATGTTCCTTAATGACAGCTATGCAAAAGGATGATGAGGTGCTCTATCTCACTTGGTTTGAGGTGGAGAATTGTTGAAAGTACAAAAACAAGTGAGAAAGGAAGATAAATAAAGCTTTGATACTATTCGAATGCCTAAGTGATACTTTGTGATGTGGAAATTATCTCTTGGAAGTGATGATCTCAGAACTGGTTTTAGTTTCTCAAGAACCGGACGTTTTCAGGCTTAACCGGAGTAATACAAGAAAAAGCCGGGTTCGACCGGACCTGCAGTTATGAAATATCAGGTTAGTTAGACACTTGATTTGGGCGCGACGGTTTTCTGGGAATTTTCAGCAAAATTGAAGGTCAGTTAGGAAGCATCGACACTTGAGACCTACTGGGCTTTGTGCGCAACTGAATAACCATCCTATCCATATAAGAATCAGAGAGTTTCGTGTTCTGTGGGTCGAATAATTGAGAGTTCATCAGTTTTTATCAGAAATTAGGGTTCATAGTTGCCGCAAATTCAATTTCTTTCAATTCTTCCGATTGATTAGTGGAATAAGGTCGCCTCATCCGTGGATGTAGATCACTTCAATCGAACCACGTAAATACTTGTGCATTTTCGATTTTGGTTTTGTTCTTCAGTTTTGGTCCTGCAACTTTTCTTGCTGTGAGATTTCTTGCCATTGATAGCAGCTGTTCTTGATCAAAGTTTATCAGTGATAGAAGGCGGATAATGTCCTTGTGTAATGCATTTTATCTGGTGTAAACATTAATTCAATTTGGTGTTGATTGTTGTTTCGATATTTTCCCAACACATAAAATTAAACAACCGCAAGTGCACGATGTCAATCGTAGGATGGTAAATACGAGTCGATCCCACGAGGAAGGGTTAGTGTAAAAGTGCAATGAATTGGTTTAGTTCTTTCTAGAAAAGATCACTTAATTAAATGGTGTTTTTGAACTTAAGCTATTCTAAATTACCTACTAAAGATGTCACTAGCAAGAAAAATAGAAATAACAACCAAATAAATGATCAAACAAAGTTTTGCAATCCTAATCTAAAAAATAGACAAATAACAATTAATAAAAGAAAAATAGGTTCCAATACATTTGCAATATCTATCAAATGGTATTGTGTTTGTTCCTAGGGATGATCACTTAAGAAGAGTTAATTAATTTTTCAATCTAACTAACCCGGAAACAACAACAGGCTTGTATCTCTACATAACAAGTTGCTGCAACCCAAAATAGCACCTAGGATCATTAGTTCCCTCCCAATAAATTAATCATTTATCAAGCTCTTAACAAATTGAGTCATGCACTCAAGTTCTATTAGTTAGTCAATTTATCAATCTAAACCAACTAACAACAAATAGCATATTATTATTTGCAACTAATAACATGCTTACAAATTAATATTGAGCACATAAAATAGGAATAGCCACACAAATACCAAATAAACAAGAAATTAACTCATAAACTTCAATCTAAATATGTACAAAGCCCTAGAACCAAACCATTAATCATGTTCTCAACAACTACAAAATTTAAATAACTAAACTAAAAAATAAAAGAAGGGAAAAAGAAAGTTTAGTCTCTTGTAGATGACGAAGAATGAAATTCCAAGCCTAACATAATGAATATTTTCTCAATTAAGCACAATTGGTCAAAAATTGAGTAAAAGCATGGAAATCACAATTAAAATATGCAATAAAAGCACACAATTTTCACCCGAATCAATTGTGTTATTTAGACGATAAATACTTTTATATATTAGTTGCACTGTGTAAATCAAGTACATTTTTTAATATTATTAGTTGTTTTACTTAAAAATATTAGTTATTTTCATTGAATAGTATTAATTGTTTGTATTGAATAATATTATTTGTGCACCTATTATACAGTGCACCCAATTGTTACTTACATTCATTTCTCGTGTTCCATACTCTAGGCATATCAACTAATCTTGATTATCTTAGAAAATTGGTCAAAATTACATGCACTAAGGAGTAGTGATGTGTTACTAATGTACATTTATTCTTGTGGTAAAGCATGCCTCAAGATCTTGTTGACATTCACGAGCTGCAGGCTACAACCAGCAAGATGACGCAGTCGATTTCCTTATTTAGTGTCAAGGTCTCGGCCGAGCACTAATAATGTATCTCCATCTACCTCAGAATTGAAGATGAAGATTTCTGCCTCCAGTTTCTGCATTTAGTGAGATTATCTACAAAATGAATAGAGGACACAGTACTGTGTGGAGAAAGAAACATGCAAGATGATGATCTTACTGACTAATCAATTTAACGCTTTATCATAAAAATTGCAACGTACAGTTGACCACGTGTAAATACAGATAGACAGATTTTGGAAGAAATAAGCCAATATTGGAGATAGATTGTCTCTGACGTTTATTAATGGTCATTGCAAAACACAATAGAATTCATGAGATTGTCTTCTCTAAAACTTTATTGGGCTTAATGTATGTCTTTTTTCTAAAATTTGTAAACAATTAGTCTATCATTGTGCAGTGCAGAAGCATTACTGGGTTGGGACGTCAATCTTCAAATATAAGATGGTGATTTGGAATACCAATATATATATATACTTACCTAAATTTAAAAATCTACTAAAAATAATTGTGTCTCCCCACAACCAGACACCTGATCACACACACTATTGGAGCTCAAATATTATTTCTCTTCACTAATTATTTTAGACGATATGAGTATGAGTAAGGATTATACGTACAATCTTCAAAATATCTCTTATTATAATCAGTTGCAATCGATTGGTTGAAATTAATTAAGTATTATTATTGCATCAACAAGATCATCGTCTACATCCATTATCAATATTTTTTATTTTTTAAATTTATATTTCCAAAAAAATATTAATTGTTTGCACATCTTCATCAGCAACTTTCAAAATTCACTCTGGAATTAAATTCTTTTAATTTTTGGTCTAATCCTGATCATAACTCAAGTCTCTTGACTGCAATCTCATAATCTTCGTCAATCTAAATATCTTGTGTGACTTTCAGAGATAGAAAGAATTATGTGCCACATAATCTTTAGGCTTTATATATAGAATTTTTTTTACTGAAACTTAGACGATATAATAGTATGAATTAGCAAATTGAAAAGTACAATGAATTTGTGGTTGATAACTTTTCTTTAGACCTTAGGAGAGACTATTGAATGCCAATATTGATTAATATTAACTACATATATAGCTATGAGTTGAAATTAATATCGATAATTTGTTGAACTTTGAATTGCATTAAATTCACTAATTTATCTCTATTTTAATTAAAACCGTATATATATGAAATTGAATTCATCTCAACTTTTATGTTTTTAATATTTAAAAATTAATGTTGATAATTGAAAAATTAAATTAACGTGAATATATGAAGTCTTACAATACCAACTTCTAACTTAAATATTAATTTGTCAATAGTGATCAAATAATTAAAGTTGTAATTGATGATATAATACATTTGCTTTAAAAATCACTGTCTTCGTGGGAACGATCCGACCTTATTATCAATTAATGTGTATGTGCTATACCTTGATGAACAGCCATAATGGAAAAGTTGTAATTTAAGATCAACTTTGCCAACCCTATGACCTCCACCTACCTACCCAACTAACCCACAAAATTAGGGCACAAAAATCACCATAAGAGTTTTTTTTTTTTCAATTTACTTTCGATCTTATAAATGACTGTCATTTTTTGCCCATATTTGGTTCCACAATTTTATCATAAATGGTCCCAAAACATATACATTAAACGACTACGTTTGAAAAGTGAAAGTTAAAATCAGATACTTTCTCTATCCATCAAATATATGTATCTCTCTTTATACGTAGTTTAATACAATATGTCGGAGGATATTTAGAGGTATTATGAGGTCCGTTTATGAATAAAGATCATAGTTTTGAAAATTACATCATTTGCACTTTTAAAAAATATGATCTTTATTTATAAACGGACCTCATAATACCCCCAAAATATCCTCCAACATATTGTCTTAAACCACGTGCAAAAAAAATGGTGCATATATTTGGTGGACAGAGGGAGTATAATTTTTATATTAGGAAACACAATATCATATCTCTCATCTCATTTTTTTTATATATGCACACGTGTACTAATAAAAAATAACTCCATTTAAAAAAAATTACTAATTAATTCACAAAATTGACATTAATTATTGTTGATGTAATTTTCGTAAACACGATTATGTGGCTATAATAACATCGATTACACCAACAATATGCTGAAATAGATGAACATGCGAGGTTTTATGAGTAAGCATGTAGGTCGTTTATATAAGCTCGTCGTTCGAGCAGAACTTCGTTAGGGTAAAAATTTTGTATCCCTTCTTCGAATGAACTCGGTTACATTATATAGAAAATACAAGCTGCTGGATCGTCACCAGCCTGCATCATCATAAGCTGCTGGTCAGCAGCCTGCTTCACTAGAAGCTGCTGAACAGCTAGCTGCTTCACTATAAGCTGCTGACTCGTCACCAGCTTAACAACTGGTGACGTCAGAGCGTTCTTCGATCTGGTTCTTTCCTCGTGTTCGATCAATTCTCATGGACACGTCAATTCGAACTTGATTAATTACTTTCTTAAGCACGCACGTCGATGATTTCATTAACAATTATATATAAATTGATTCTATTAAAAAAATACTTATGCGTATTTCTATGCAAATGTTGTGAACCAATTTGTAAATAGTCCATATATAATTTTAACAAATAAATTATGAAAAGTAAATAGCCGAGAGGAATACTATAAAAACACTTATTCATACACATTCTATACTTATCAAATTACACAAACAGCAGCCAAGATTTGAAACACAAAGCTCTCAATGCTGCTGCGAGGAGGGGCATTCTCGGCATGCAACGCCGTCGTGGGGGAGAGCAATTGGAATCCCCGATTTCCCGGCGTGGCTCAAACGTCGGCGACCGCCTGTAGGTACAGGGCTCGCAGCGTTAAGTCGGTGGCTGCCGGTGAGCCGCCGATAGCCACGCCGGAGGAGTTGAACCGCCATACAAGCCTGGCTAACCGGCTCCGGCTCGGTGGTTTCACTGAGGATGGCTTAGCTTACAAAGGGATGTTTATTGTGAGGAGTTACGAGGTTGGGATTAATAAAACAATTACAATTCAAACCATAGCCAATCTCTTACAGGTGATTAATTTATGTTTCTAAATTTTGTTTTCTTATTTTTTCTTTGCTTGTAAAGAAAATTGCGATCGTCTTTTTAATTGCTCGAAATTAGTCATCTTTTGGTTGGAATTTAAATTATTCACCGGACAATTGCATGAGGGTGAAAAGTAAATAAAAGTACTAATATATGAGGTCTAGTATGAAATAAGTAATTGTTAAGAATAAATTAATTGAGAGATTGACTTAAAAAAAAAAAATGAAAATGGATTTGGTGAATGTATTATATTTTTTGGTCTTGTAATTTAGGACTATTTCAGGAAAAAGAAAAGTTTTTTTATCATCCAACATCAATCATTTTTACCAATTTAGGTTTTTTTTTTTTTTTACATTTTCAATATTAGTCCCACTTTTAATCCTTTAATTTTACGAATATCAGACCTTTTACGAATATAAAATATATATAAATGGTAATAGGAAATATATTAAAATCGTTGGAGTAAAAGGTAAAGATTTTTTTTCAAGAATAGTCCAAAAAAATGTATATATATATATATATATAATATATAGTTAAATGAATAAATTATATTATATATAATTAAATATATGAAAATTAAGCTATTAATTGACATATTCATTACAATATTAAATTAGATATGTTCATAACACAGAACAAAAATTGTACAATGGCCCATTAATAATTTTATCATTTTAATTTTCAATAAATAATACATGTATTATTTTAAATATTTAGATTTAATATGTTGAAACTTGAAATGGACTATTTCGTATATTTATTGTTGTGTAAATAATTTAAATGCCTATTAACGTTATATTTTAAAATTTAAGATATTTTTTGTAATGCATTTGATATGTATAATAAAAATAAAATAAAATAAAAATAGGTGGGTAGGCGGGTAAAACCCACCGAATTCGTGGGTGGGTCCAACTCCAAATTGAGGTAGGGCGTGTCCTGGGTTCAAAATATTTCAGGCAGGACGGGTTATGGAACTGTCCAGACCCACCTCGTTGACATCTCTAGAAATTGCTTACAATTCGTTCCTTAACATACAAACAATTTGTCAACATAATCAATTTACTTACAAAATAAACTTTATAGGTAATTAATTACCAAGAAGTAAAATTGCCTACAAAAACTTACTTACAAATAAATTTTTTTGTTGAAAATTTTATAGCCACATAGAAAAATATATTTGTAATGTTTAATTTTCTTGATATATGTTTTAATTAGGAGGTAGGTTGCAATCATTATCAAAGAGCTGGCTACTCAACTGATGGATTTGGAACAACGCCCGTCATGAGAAAACTGAGCCTCATATGGGTGGCTAAGCGTATGCACATTGAAGTTTATAAATATCCTGGCTGGTACTAGTTATATATATATACAATTTTTATTTCTCATTTGGTTCGTAAGATAAAATCATCTATCCGTCGAAAACATGCATATTTTCGACGGATAGATAATTTTATCTTACGAACCAAATGAGCCCTTAGTTTGATTCTTTTATTTCACTTAATTTTCATATTTCTTGATATTATTTGTATGGAATTGTCCGTTCGATTCCATTTTTCATATTTTTCAAAATTATTTGTATGCAACAGGAGCGACGTGGTGGAGATCGAGTCGTGGTTCCATATCGAAGCAATTGGAAGCAGACGTGACTTTATTCTCAGAGATTATGCTACTGGTGAAGTCATTGGCAGGGCTACTAGGTTTGCTCAAATTCAATAATCACACCACCCTAAAATATCTCCAAAACATACTCCCTCTGTCTATTTAAAGTTTTTTGTTTCTTTTTGTTATTTCGTTTAAGAAAGAGTAAGTTTCATGTTCACCAGTTACACGGTGCAACTTAAATTCATTTTTAAAAAGTTACACAATACTGAAAAATTGCATTAATTATTACTGAAAAGTTACACACACTTTTCAGTAATAACTTGTATAACTTTTAAAAAATGAACTTGAGTTGCAACATGTAACTGGTGCATACAAGACTAATCCTTTAAGAAAATGTATTTATATATTATATGGTGGGCCACATGTTGAATTTTATATAAAATAATATAAAATTGTGAAAAAATAATAGAAAGTTGTGAAAAAGTAACGGAGAGTTGTGAAAAGTGATATTTGTTTATTAATATATGAAATAATGTTGTTGTTTTTTTTTATTGAGGGAGTATATTACTTCTCTGTCCCATATACATTTACTTGTATATTTACATCTCATAATTATTTGTTCACTTAAAAAATAAATTCTGGGGTCCACAAAAAATATCTACGTCTCTTTATTTATACATTTATACAATACGTAGTTTTTTTTGTCTTATCTATATTAGATTCTATCAATTTTTTTTATTTTATATGTAAAATATTGCTAAATTATTTTTTAAAACTCTACTCATTATGCTCTCTTTTTTCCATAAAAAGTGTCCATTTTAGTATGCAAAATTTATGGGATGGAAATAGTATTAGTGACACCTACTCAGGGGTGAAAATGAATTATACTTTGGTATCGAAAGTATATAAATGAAATAAAGTTAGGTCCCAGTCTATTTTTTTCAGTAAAAGTCAGGTCACGTCCGGAATTCTTTTAAATGAATATTTAAAGTCCATTTCACATTATTTAATATTAAAATATATTATTTTCAATTCTACCTGCAAGTTATTGGTCGGGTTAATTAATGTGTTTAGGTGTATTATTTGAGTGATAATATAAATATATTTCATATTTAACATTATTAATATATGCATAAATATAATGTGGCTTAAATAGGCCGGCGCCCTACTAGGTTTTAAAGGATTCTTTAGGTAGAGCCTATATTTAATTAATTAAATAGGCGCCTTTAATTATAAGCTGTCTTGTTTGCAAAAAAATATTATATAATTGGAGGAGTGATTAAAATTAGTGATTATTAGTGAAAAAATTAATTAATAGTAAAAGTTGATAGTGTTTGCAAACATTTGACGTTTGATATGGAATGACACATTTGTAGTGAGAGAAAAGAAGGTAATAATTGTGATTTCTTGTGATAAGTTGTTAGAAGTTGGGGTGGACCTGCTTTTGGAAAATAAATTTTGCTAGCTTATTGTAGTTGATAAAATAGAAATAAAACACTTAAAAACTTATTTTAAAAAGTAACTTAATTAATTAAAAGCTGTAAAATGTATTTGCAAGGAGATTTGGTAAACTAAATTCTAACTACTAACAACTAGCATTTACCGATAAAAAAAAACAAATGTATTTGCAAACACACCCTTAGTATTCATGAATATTTTTATATAGCCGATTTCAAATCATATGTAAGAATTTTGTGTTTTCCATTATATATGTGTGTTTTCCACGTTAAAAATTCATGAAATTAGGGAGACATAAAGATTGAAATATAAAAAGTGATACGGAGAAATTAATTGAATTTTCAAAAATAACTTTTTGTATTCTATAAACGTATGGGTGAATATTGAATCTACAAATTGTGCTTATCCCACAGACACGTGTTAAAATTCAATTAGCGTAACATATAAGATGAAATATATAAATGATAGGGAGAAATTAAATTAATTGAATTTCCAAAAATCATTATATAGTTTATTGTGTGTTTTATGTACTTCCATAATCATTAACTATTATCATGTTTATTGCAGTAAGTGGTTGGCGATGAACCATGAAACTAGGAGGCTTCAGAAAATCCCTGATGAACTTCGAAATGAAGTTCATGTTTATGCCCCAAAATCACTTAGGTAAAAGATTTATGACAAAGTATATTTTGTGTATATTTTAACAGTATTAAAATTAAAGATATTAACAATTTAACAGTGATGTTGTATAATGAACATAATTACTGTCATTTTGAATTGCATAATAAAATTGATTTACAAGGCACTTGTTCAAAATTTATATATATATTTTTTCAATTCATATAAAATGTGTTGTCCATTGTGATACACCGATTCTTCTAATTAAATTCATATATGTATATACACATAACACACATGTGTCTGTCATTTGGAGCATAGTTACGAATGTTTAATTTTTTGCGTTGGACATTTTAATACATTCGTTCTTTAAATTTTCTACATACAATATTGGTAACTATAATTTTTGAATGGCCACACAAATTAATGTTTTTACTTTTTTTAGTGTGCAAATAATATTGGGACAAACGAACAAGATAAGTGCGCGAATAATCGTGAAACAAAGGGAGTGTAAATTTGATAAAGTAGCTTGCATGAGAATGTCTTATGAGATGAGATTTAGTTGCATGTTTTGTGATATTTTTAAATATTCAATATCAATTAATTAAATAATTTTAATCGTATGTTGAATGATGATCTAAATTCTTTTTCGTGGATGGAAGACTAGCTTTCCCGGAAGAGAACAGTGTCAGTCTAAAGAAAATAGCTAAACTTGATGACCCAGCTGGATATAGCGAACTCGGCATTGTGGTGAGATTACATGATTAAGAAAAACTATAACTTGCATGGATCACTTCATGAGATTGAGAGAAGAAAAAAAGTGAAGGAACATAATTTACGAGTGATGATAAATTAATTTTTAAGATTAGCAAAATGACGATCCCTACTTTTTTAGATGGACAATGAAAGTAATTTTTCAAAGTGGCAAATTGAGGCCAACTCAACTCGACTCAATCCAAATTGAATCTGAATTCTGCACGAATCAGCTCAAAATTGTCTAAATTGTATTACATTCAAAGTATTACTTTTAACTTAATTTTTTTCTGGTTGCATTGGATATATATATATATATGTCATTGTTTTGGTGCAGCCAAGACGATGTGATTTGGATATGAATCAACACGTCAATCATGTCTCCTATATTGGATGGATTCTGGAGGTTGGGTTTTTTCAGTACGTATTAGTTAATTAATGTTATATAATTATCTTGACAAAATGGTTTAATTAAATATTTGGGTCACACTTTGCTATTATATATAGAGTATACCGCAAAAGATCATCAACAGTCACGAGCTTCAAGCTATCACATTGGATTTCAGACGCGAATGCCAACAACATAACATAGTCGATTCCCTTACAAGTCCCGAATTCGTCGTGGAATATACATCTCCTTCTACTATAAAAGTTGAAAAAGCTGACTGCCCTCAGTTTTTACATTTATTGAGACTATCAGAAGATGCAATTGAAATATGTAGGGCACGCACTCTCTGGACAAACAAACTTCCAAATACATAAATTTCATTTGGTGTTGCATTAAATACACAAACACACCCTATAATTAATTAATTCACCAAATGTAACACCTACAATATTGACCTTCTCGTCAATTTTTAAATCTAAATTAATATACTTTTTAAATTAGTGTAAAATTTTTGCTTAATATATATATAGACTAAACATTGAATAACAGAGTTTTTTTTTTTTTTTCACATTGTACCAATTTAAAAATATTACTTTAAAATATATATTATTTTGCAACTGCCCCTAAAATTATCTATCCGTCCAAAATATGGATAAATTTTATGCTTATAGATAATTTTATTATTTAAATTATACACACTCTACATATATAGTATTAGAAAAAAAGGCAAAACGAGCTTTTATGAGATATCAATCCATAATCGGAAGGATGAATTCATCTTTTATTTTTCAATTGTAAATATGAGCATGTCATGTCATGTTTGAATTGCTAATTTTTCCATGCATAAAAATCTTTATATTTTACAATGAATATATATATATTTCACCATTAAATTTAGAGATAAAACTCATATTAATTTTTATTACTAGCACATCTGTAATGAAACCAATATTTGCATCACTAACATTTGAGATGAGAATTATATTTTTATCGCTAATATATACAATAAAATCCATATTTTATTTGCTAACATTTGCGATGAAAATATTACGATAAAACCATATTGTTATAATTAATATTTGTGATAAAACCCATACTTTATCAATCAAATTTACGATGAAAACTTCCGATTGATATACATTTCTTTGTATATCTAGATTTTCTTAGACTACATTTATGATAACTCCTTCCAACCCAACATTTTAATATAATATTCATTTCTCTTTCATCCACATATACAATTTTCAACTCAATCTAATTTTTAGTTTTTCTACATTTTATCAATGACCCAACTCAACTTAAATAATAATTCTTTTTAAATACATATTATATATAAATATTTTTTTAATATTTATTTATATTAACAAATTTTCACACTCTTAAAATAAATTACTAATATAATGACAAATTTTAAAATACACAATCTTCTCTAAATTTACTATTCATATCATTCCAACACATTCCATTTTATCTCCTAATAAATAAAAGCTGGTTCCAACCCCTTCCATAAAAAAGAAAAAGACATAAATTAGGATAGAAATATTTTTAAAAAAAAATAAAAAAAAATTGTATTTTAAAATTATTTAATTAAATTGTATTTGTAGAGAATTTTATTTTATGAATTTGATATATTTTTTAATTTTTTAATACATATTATATTTAATATTTATAAATTTAATTATATCCAAAAATAAATTACTATGACCAATAGCATATTGACATGTGACAAATGTCTCACTTCAACCCAATGACCGTCGGTAGCCATAGGTCAAGATGCAAAGTCATCAAATAAATATATATTTTTTTTCTCGGTAGTTGTGTCGACCCAAATAAGGCTTGGGTCACTGGTAAAGTCGTAAAGATAGTCTTACAAAATTAGATTGTAACATAGTTTTTACTTATACATGTGAATTTTATTTATATGTTAGTAATATACACCATATATTTTTTCATCTCTTTTGACATGATATCCAGCTAATCCTAGAATTCGAAATCTTTCTTGCACAGGAGGATCCTGTATAGAATAAAATCATTAAATCACACATACATACCCGTACAAATATAAATGATCCAACGATCCACTGCCTACACATAACGTTCCATATTGAATGAGATCACCATCCTATGCTCAAGATAGATGGGGGTAGGGGTGTAAATAAGTCAAGCCGACTCGCAATCTACTCGTGCTCGACTCGTAAAAAGATCGAAATCGATTCGAACCAAATCGAGTCGAGCTCGAGCTACTCGAGTAGCTCTAGAGTTCGAGTTCGAGCATATAAATACTCGGCTCGCGAGCCTAATCGAGCTTATACAATATTTAATATTTTTCAATTAATTTTTTATATATAAAAAAGTTGTCGAGCTCGAACCGAGCCGAGCTTGAAATTTAGACAAAAAAAAAGAACTAAAATATATTTAATATTTTATTTTATTAAAAAAATAAAATTGTCGAGTCGAGTTTGTCGAGTTCTTAGTCGAGTCGAGCTTCGAGCTAAAAAAATCAATCTCGATTGAGTTCGTGTCAAATTTCGAACTTCAAGTATTGCTTTCGAGTCGAGTTCGAGCTCAACACTTCTCGGCTTGACTCGACTCATTTACACCCTGGATGGAGGCATAAGTGATTCTATCTCAATTAATTCATATTTGAAAATACAATGGTACCCGAGTATACATTTGTTAATTCAACGGAAAATGACAAAATTAAAGTGTGATTTAAATTAAATGGGAGTGAGGGAGGACTCTTGGAATCTAAGGCAATTAATTAGGATAATCCTCCGGCAATCGAGAGAAATCGAGCCGTTGAATTTAGTCAAACTGCTGCTCCATTAAAAAAAATATACAACCTACACACACACACATATATATATATATATATATATATATATATATATATATATATATATATACATTAATCGAGCATGCATCTATCTACAAGATCCACTACCTAACCATCTCTGAAATTAATATATATATATTAATTACACAAAACAAAACCCAGCTAGCCAACATTTAATTAATCTCTCAATGCTGCTTCGAGGAGTGTCGTCATTCCTGGCATGCAACGCCGTCGTCGGGGAGAGCAACCGATTTCCCGGCGTCATTCGACCGCCGACAGCCAGGGCTCGCACCATTATGTCGGTGGCTGCCGGTACGCCGTCGATACGCAAGCCGGAGGAGTTGAGCCACCGTGAGAGTCTCGCTAACCGGCTTCGGCTTGGCGGCTTCACTGAGGACGGCTTAGCTTACAAAGGGATGTTTATTGTGAGGAGTTATGAGGTTGGGATTAATAAAACAATAACCATTCAAACCATAGCCAATCTCTTGCAGGTAATTTATTTATTTATTAATTTCTCTCATTTTTCTTGTTTTTTATCTCTTCGATCGATCGCCTTTTTAATTGCTCTAAATTTGTCATCTTTTCCTTGGAATTCAAATTAGCTTCTCACCGGACAATTGCGTCAAAATACTAAGCATGAGATTAATTAATATTATTTACTAAATTTATTTTTTTATGTTATTATGTCAATAAAATTAAAACGTATTTTTTCTAAAAAGAAAATATTTTATATTATCAATATATATTTCTTCTTTTCCAAAATAATTTTCACATTTTCCTTATATGAATGACTCAACTCTTTTTTCATACTCGGAAAAGGAAACAATTTACACTTACAAAAGTCAATAAAGTACTACCTCCATCCCAGGGGTATTTGCACCCCTGGAATGTCACATGGTTTAAGAAAAATGTATTTTTTAAATAAAGTAATGGTATATGCTTAAATGTGTGGAAAGTTTTGTGAGTGTGCACGCAAATCGATGTTTCCCTTTTAAGTAGTGTGCAAATTGATTTGGGACAACTCAAAATAGAAAGTGTGCAAATTGATTAAGAACCGAGGGAGTATATTTTTATATTTTGATATTATTTAACTTCACGCTATTTTTTCTTAATATATGTGTAACCCAATCTATAAAAAAAATATTGGGATGGAGGGAGTAATCCATTTTGCTACACATACTTGTATTTAAAATTCATAAACAAAAATATAGTCCAGGTGTGTGTCCATTACTCCTATTTAATACGATTTTAAGTTGGGTCTTTCTATGATCAGGAAGAATTCGCTCTTCCTAACGTCAGTAAACCCCCTAAATACCGTTAGATTCATGATCTAACGTACAATATTATTTTGAAGTGATTGCACTTTGCACTAGGGCGATTGCACTATGCATAAGGCGATCGCATTGTTAAAAAAATTAATTAATACTATTAAATAAAATTAAAATTACTAAATTATCATTTTAATTAAAATATTATTATATCTTAATATATTTTAATCAAATTAAAATTTATATTTTCAAAATTAATTCTTACACCCATTGCGACCGGACCCGGCCCGGCCCGAGCCCGAGTGGCCCGACAGGCCTAGCGGGCCGGGCTAAATATGCCCGGGCCCAAAAATACAGGCCCGAAAAGAACCGGGCCTATTTAGC
>JAPKLY010000020.1:624986-643329 GCA_026898435.1 Prunella vulgaris | reverse complement strand
CGGGCCGGGTCCGGTCGCAATGGGTGTAAGAATTAATTTTGAAAATATAAATTTTAATTTGATTAAAATATATTAAGATATAATAATATTTTAATTAAAATAACTTTTAAAAATTAGAAAAAAAATAACTTTTAAAAATTAGAAAAAAAATAACTTTTAAAAAATTATAAAAGGTTATTTCAGTAACTTTTATTTTCTAATTTTTAAAAGTTATTTTTTTGGCTTGGGGCGAAACTATGTCGCCTAGGGCGATGTAATATTATTTGTCAAAATTCTATTGGTTTACTGACGTCAGGAAGGGCGAAACCCCTTCCTGACCGTAGAAATGCCCTTTTAAGTTTTTCTTTTTTTACTTTCTCAATTTTAGTCTCGTTTTTAATTCTTAGGGGTGTTTGCAAATATTGCACAGAATTGATAGGTTGGAATAGGACTTAGATTAGATTGTAAATGTTAAGATTGGATTACTTGAAATAGAATATGATTATTATTTTTTAATTAGGATTAATTAATTTAATCAATTTGTCATGATTGTCCTCATATCACACAATAAAATTTTAAATTGAGGGTTATATGATTTTTTTTTAATACTGAGATAATTTAATCCCAACATTTTCCATGGATCAAATAATTTCTGTCTAAGAAGATCAGAAAAAATTTGGGACCTAAACCTCTTCTTTAAATCTCGAGCCTGAATTAATTGAACCAAATATAATATTAATAAAGATTACCATATTAATCCCGTGTAATCCATTCAAACAAACACCCCTAGTTTTACCAATATCAGACATTTTTTGAATTAAAAGAGATACAAATGGTAGTGGAAAAAAAATGGACGCACCTGCACTTAAATTGATGAAGTAAAAAAAAACAAGGGGTATCTGCACATTGATTAAAATAGTAATTATATTTATAAATTGTTTCGTAATATTTGCAACGAAATACAAACTTTTTCTACACAGATTCAATTTGTAATTAGTGTCAATTTTATGAATTATTGTGTAACTTTTTTTAAAAACAAAAGATTTTTTTTCCCCAGAATACTCCTAAACGCAGTGAACATTTTATTCATCCTCTATATATATATAAAAGTTACAAAATACTTAAAATTATCTAAAACTTGATCTTAAACATGTAAAATTTCAGAATTAAGATAGCATATTGAGGGTGTTATTGCAGAATTTTTTGAAGTAGCTAGAGAATAAAAAATGGAAAAAAAAAAGTTTTGTTTCACTTCCCATCTTTTATTTTTTATTTTTGGGTGACTTACATGTAGGTTCAAAAAAGTCACTATATTTACAAGTAAGTGCTGTGCAAAAAAAAATGCTTCTGTGCAGAAAAAAATATACTTCTTTGCAAATATTTTAAATTAATTTATAAATATAGTGACTCTTTTGAACCTATATGTAAATTATCATTTATTTTTTAAGTATTTTTTTGAATCAGGAAGTAGGTTGCAACCATTATCAAATGGCAGGCTACTCAACCGACGGATTTGGAACGACGCCCGTCATGAGAAAATTGAGTCTCATATGGGTGGCTAAGCGTATGCACATTGAGCTCTATAAATATCCTGGCTGGTAATACAATTCCAACTTCTCTTGTTCGATTCTTTTATTCCACTTTTCGAAATTATTTGTATGCAACAGGAGCAACGTGCTAGAGATCGAGTCGTGGTTCCATATCGAAGCAATTGGCAGCAGACGTGACTTTATTCTCAGAGATTATGCTACTGGTGAAGTCATTGGCAGGGCTACTAGGTTTGCTCAAATTCAATAATCATACCACCCTAAAATATAATTATCCAATACATACACATTTACTTTATTCATACCTCTCATAACAATTTTTTAATAGAGTCTAACCTATTTAATTAATTGAATAAGTTTTACTTTACTCATACGTCTCATAATTATTTTAACAATTTTTTTAGGTAGGGTCTAACCTATTTATTAATTAAATAGGCTTTAATCATAAACTGTCTGAGTATTCATGATAAAATTAATATAGCCGATGCCCAACAAACACATCAAATCATACGTAACAATTAGGGTGTGTTTTGTTTGATGGACAAAATAATCAATCCTGACAAACACATGTATATTCCTGTCAAACACATGTAATCAATCATGTGTTTGGCAGGATTGATTATTTTGTCCATCAAACAAAACATACCTTAGTAATATTCCATTATATATGTGTGTTTCCCACAGTTAAAAATTCATAAAGTTAAGAAATATAAGAATAAAATATAAAAAGTAATCCGAGAAATTAATTGAATTTTTTGAAGAGAAAAAACTTTTTGTATTGTATTATGTAGATGATATATTATTGTATAAAAAGTGTGTTTTCCATACACGTGTAACATATAAGGGGGCGCTTCGTATGAAAATTCTTCAATGGTAATGTGAATAAGATATACACATAGTAATTATTGTATGTAATGAGAACAAATGAGGTACATAGCATTGGTTTTCCTCCTACATAAGGTAATCATCACCCTCATTTGATTATTTTCATCTCATCTTATAATCATCATCACCAATCAATTCCCCCCGTACCACAATCAACAACCTTCTTTCTTGTCAACTTTTTTTAAAATTGGAGCACAACATTAATGATGTACCACCATGAACACAAACTCTCATTCAATATATATAAGGGTAAAGAAAAAAAATGAAATTTCATTCCCATTATCATTGAAGAATTTAAACAAATATCCCCTAAGATAATATATAAAAAATGATTGAGAGAGATTAAATTAATTGAATTTCCAAAAATTATTATATAGTTTATTGTATGTATTTTGTACTTCCATAATCACTAGCTATCATGTTTATTGCAGTAAGTGGTTGGCGATGAACCATGAAACTAGGAGGCTTCAGAAAATCCCTGATGACCTTCGGAATGAAGTTCAAGTTTATGCACCAAAAACACTAAGGTAAAAGATTTATGTTAAAAAATATATTGTGTGTATCTTTTAACCGTATTAATTATTTTATAATAAAAAGATATTAATTAGTTTAATATAGTTACTCCCTCCTTCTCCCAAATTTATTATCATTCGTATGGGCACGGATTTTAAGAAAAATTAGATAAAGTAGATAAAGTGATGATAAAGTTGAATAATTGTGGGGTCCACCAGAGAATAAATTGATTGCCTGTGAGTGTGATAATAAAATACTCCCTCCGTCCCAAAACTACTTTCACACTTTCCTTATTTTGACGTCCCAACTCTTCTTTCACACACCCAAAAAAGAAACTTTTACACTCACAAAAGTCAATAAAATACATTTTTTCTTATTTTATTATTTAACTTTACACTCACATACTTATTTTTTCTTAATTTGCGTGCCCCAAACTACTATGAAAATAGTTTCGGGACGGAGGGAGTAATATTTTCTAAATGAGAAATGAGAATAAATTTGGAGAACGGACGAAAATGGAAAGTGTGAATAAATTTGGGGGACGGGGGGAGTATATCGTATGATGAACATAACTACATTATTTTGAATTATACAATGAAATTGGTTTGCAAGGCATTTACTCAAAATTTATTCATATATTTTCTCAATTTACTCTTGGACTTGGCGATTACCGTAAAATGTGTTGTATTCTTCTAAATTCATATATGTATATGCACATGTACCCGACATTTGGAGCATAGTTTTGAATGTTTAATTTCTTTGTGTTGGATATTTTAATATACCATCAGTCCGATGTTTTTCTGCATATAAATATAGGTAGATTTTATTTTTAAGTGCGCATACAAATTAATATTTTATTTATTAAAATGTGCAAATAATTTTGAAACGGAAGAAAAAATAAGTGTGCGGATAAATGTGAGACGAAGGCAATATTAATTTGAGAAAAGTAGCTTGCATGAGAATGTCTTACGAGCTAAATTACAGTTGCATGTTTTGTAAGTTTTTAGATATGCAATATTAATTAATTAAATAATTTTGATCGATTATATCAAATAATGGTTTAAATTTCTTGTTGTGGATGAAAGACTAGCTTTTCCTGAAGAGAATAGTGCTAGCCTGAAGAAAATAGCTAAACTTGATGATCCGGCTGGATATAGCGAACTCGACATTCTGGTAAGATTACATGATTGAGAAAAATCATAACTTATAAAGATTATCTTATGAGGCTGAGAAAAAAAAAAGGTTACATAACACAATTTATGTGTGATGGAAAACTGGAATAATAATTTTTAAGATTAGTAATGAAGATTGTAACATTTTCAAGTTGACAATGCCTTTAACTTTTAAAAGTGGCAAATTGAGGTCAATTCAATCTAAATTCTGTTGGAATCAGCACAATATTGGCTTGATTTTGGTTGATTTTGATTGATTTGACATTAGTTCACCGCATATTAAAGTTATTATTTCTAATTTGTCAACTCAAAAAGTTGCAATCCTCATTTTACCATCTCCATAAACTATGGTAATGAAATTTTTTTATTTGTGATGGGAAGAAAAAAAACAATTAAAAGATTAATAATTTCAAGGTAAAATGTGTTAGTTATATTTTCTTTATAATTTTTTTAGCAAAATAATGATTGAAAATAGTCCATATAAAAAATATTACTCTATCCATCTTGTAGGAATTTGCACCATACGAGATTATACAATTTTTTAAGAAAAATGTGTTATATATATATATTTATATATTAAGTAATGACATATAGGTAAATATGGTGTATAAGTTTATGAGTGTGAATGCAAATCAAAGTTTCATTTACTAATAGTGTGCAAATTTATATGGGACGTCCAAATAAAAAAAGTGTGCAAAATCCTGTTGGACTGAGAGGGTAATTAAGGAGGATATAAATTATTTTTACTAAAAAATATGAATCAAAGGATATTAGTTATTATTAATAAAGAGTATTAGTTGTAATTACTAAAAATAGTTTATATAAACAAATTTCACATCACACATATTCTAATTTTTTTATAGTATTTTTAGATGTGTCATTTTTTAACTTCAAAGTATTACTTTTAACTCAACTTATTTTTTTCTTGTGCATTGAACATATGTCATTCTTTTTTATAATCTATGTCGTTGGAATCTATATTGCAGCCTAGACGATCTGATCTGGATATGAATCAACACATTAATCATGTCTCCTATATTGGATGGATTCTTGAGGTTGGTTGTTTTTTTGTATTAATTATATGTAATTTTCTTGAATTAACTAACGTATTGATTTAGCTCAAGTTATTAAAGTTCCACCATATTAATTTTTTTTTTGGCACGCTTTGCTAACAGAGCATACCACAAAAGATCATCCACAGTCGCGAGCTTCATGCTATCACATTGGATTTCAGACGTGAATGCCAACAAGATGACGTAGTCGATTCCCTTACGAGTCCCGAATTCGTCATGAATGGGACAAATTCGGAGCTCCATGGAATTGGATCGCCGTCTCCCAAAGTTGAAGAAGATTGCCCTCAGTTTCTGCATTTATTGAGATTGTCAAAGGATGCGACTGAAATATGCAGGGCACGCACTGTCTGGAGAAAGAAACTTGCGAGCGTATAATTAATTAATTTTATGTTATGATTTGTGGATTTATTTTGGTGTAGCATCAGCATCTATTGTCTGCACAAACACACCCTAGGATTAATTTTGCCCCGAGAGATTCACAAGTTTTTTATATAACTTGTAAAATTATTTGTTGTTTATTATTTTTACTGTACTCTGTTCTGTTCTGATGTCATGTTGAACGTAATGTGATCACATTACATTCAACATCTTATCCCATCATTTTTTATTTTCATTTTCCATGATTCGACTGAGGAACGCCGCCCCAGGTACAGGGCTCACCGCATTATGTCGGTGGTGAGATATTACGCAAGCCGGAGGAGTTGAGCCACCGCAAGAGCCTTGCTAACCGGCTTTGGCTTGGCGGCTCCACTGAGGACGGCTTGGCTTATAATAAGACAATCACCACTTAAACGGTTAAATTACCATGGCCATACTCCTGCAGGTGATTTGTCTTTCTATATTTTACGTTTTCTTATTTTAATTAGTTGACCCCGTTTGATTGGATCAAAGTTAATGGAATGAACATAATGTTAAATGTAATTTTGTATCTACTACTTCCCTTGCTCACTCAAAAGGTTGTGGAGTTTTTTTGAAACAAAAATTATGAAAAGTTTAATGAATATAGCGTCTGCTTTGAAATCCTACAAAATAGTTTGTTCAAATAATTTCTTTTCAAAAGCTGCGAGAATTTTTTTTTTTTAAAAATGCTTTAAAAGTCGTTTTTAGAGTTTTAAAGCAGGTATATAATGTGTAGGATGAAAATTGAGAATAGAAATTTTAAAATAAATAAATGCATAGTTTTCATTTTGAAGACTTAAAGCGTTGTTTCTAAAATAAATGCATAGTTTTCATTTTGAAATTTGGACCGTGGGATCAAACCCTTTGGTAAAGTTGAGTGTCTGATCCTAGAGAGCATGTCACATCTGACGATTTGTTGCATCCATTTGCATCAAATTGAGTAGAAATATGAATGTGTTAAAAGCTATGTTTTAAAAAGCGGAACCGGACGTTGAACCGGACACCTTAGAAATTTTGGTCGGACCGTAAATAAAGCGGTTGAACCGGTATGATGTCATAATTATATAAATATATATTTAATATTAAAATAAATCTACCAAATATCATACAAATATCAAATATGAAGCTAAATCCACCACAAATCTAACAAATTAAGAATCGAAAATTTTAACATTTAGGAGAAAACACGAAAAGTAAATACCATGAGAAAGTTGGGCAAAAAAAAATATGGACTAATAAATAAATGAGAAAGTTGGGCCCAAATTTCATTAATGGCCCATGAGACCTATGTCTAAACCTAAAATTTCAGAAACCCACTTATCCACATTGTAGTCTTGTTCTCTTCCTCCACGGATTTTCAGCGGCGCTGCCTCCTTCACGGCTCCACCTTAACCACCGCCTCCCATCTATTATACTCTTGTAGTCTTGTTCTCTTCTAGTCTTCTTCCACGGATTTTCAGCGGCCAGGCATCGCTAGAGGAAACGCGTCGTCGCTGCTGGAGGAAAAGTGCCGCCGCCGCTGCTAGAGGGAACGCAACCGCCACCGCCACCGCTGCTGCTGGAGGGAACGCAGCCGCCACCGCCGCTGCAAAATAGTTCTTCAATTTTTTTTAAAAAAATTTAACTCCCAGCCGCCGGTTCTTAGGGTCGAACTGAGACCAGTCCGTTTATTTTCATTTTTGGCCGGTTCTCGAGCGGCTCATTAGTTGGGCGGTCCAACGCTTTAGAGTCGTACGTTGCTTATCCCGGTTCGCGGTTCGACCAGTCGGACCGAATTTTTAAAACATAGGTTAAAAGTGCAAATTACACCTTTAAAAGGTCAAATGCTCTGGTCACAAGACTAACCAACTATACTGTAGTACCACATGTGTTAAAAAGAAATACCGATAGAAAAGTCAACTGGGCAAGGACTCTCCTCGCATTTTGAGATGTTCCACACTCTCTCACATGAAGTGAATGAAAAGAAAAAGGAAAAAGTATAAAATGGTTCAACAAATTGATAAAAATTATATATTGGTCCCATACAAAAAAAAAAAAACTTCCGCGCAAAACAAAAACATACTGCCGTGCAATTTTTTTAAATCAATTTGTAAATATAGTGATTTTTTTTTAACCAATACGTTAAGTGACCCAACGAAAAATATCATCTTCATTTACGTCTTGCCTGGGATTCTTTTCCTGGTGGGGTGTCCCTAATTCAATTATTTTTTTATTCATAGTATTTTTTTTTCTCCTCACAACATTATAGTAGAGGATAGGATGGTTGCTAGATGGACAAAAATATCAAAAGTTACCCATGTGCAACTCCCAATCAATTAAACATGAGACAAGTCAATTGAGAAACTCAAAATGAAATGTAGCTAGAGAAATATGCACTCAAAAGGTATGTAAGGTTTTTATCTTCTATCATTAAATAATTCATTATATATATACACACATTATAACATTTATCGATCAAAAAAATATATATACACACATTATGTAATATATTAAAATAATATAAATATACAAGTAATTATTTATAGTTTCCTCGTCCTAATATTGCCATCCTAATTGATGTAGGCATTAGGCATCTCCAATGGTTCGTGCTAGAGTAGCGCGAACTCTAGCGCAGAATTTATAATTCATCTCCAACCGTTAGTGCTACATTATGCGCTACATATATTTTCTTATTTTCTATTATATTTTTTATATTAATTTAAATTTAATAATTACATAATCTTATTATTATTTTATACTATTAATTTTTAAATAATATAAAATATTTTTTAATTTAAAAATAATTTATTAATTATAGAATAAAAAATGAAGAACACCTACAACAACCACCGGCTAACACTTTTGATATGTATGGTGGATATTTTCAAAATCTCGGAGGATCGGGAAACAATCTCGAAGATGTTTTAGGAAAATTGATAAACGTGAAGAACGAAGAACACAAAATTTGTTGACCCAGTTCACCTGAAAGGCTACATCTGGGGGCGTACCAAGCCAGGTGATTATTCTACTAATTCTGTGTATAAGATTCCTTTATATATGTTACAAACTAGGGTTACAAGAATATAAGATACATAATGAAATGACTAAACTATCCTTCTATTATTACTTTTGATGAAGGCACATAAATGTAATTTCCTATAACACTCTCCCTTGTGCCAAATCAAAAGGATGAATGGTGCATGAATATTGCCCTCGATAAAAACCTCGCCAAGTAACATCTATATAAGAAAAATAAAACTTGGTCGAAGGGGAAATGAGTTGCAACGCACCTATGTTAAGACTCCCCCTGAAGTCTACACCTCTCAACTGAGGGCTCATTTGGTTCGTAAGATAAAACTATCTATCCGTCGAAAATATGCATATTTTCGACGGATAGATAATTTTATCTTACGAACCAAATGAGCCCTAATAGGTACATCTATCAAGTGAGCTCAGAAAATTTACACATCTAAATTCCTTTAAGATGTTTCCCAAAAGTTATCTTTGACAATGATTATGTAAATAGATTAGCCACATTTTCTTTAGAGCATACTTAAATTATTTGAATCTTGAGCGAAGTTTGTTATTGCATGTTATTGAAAAACTTCGGTAATATATGTCTCATATCACCTATATAACACAGATTCATCTGTTCAATGCATGCAATACATTGCATAAAGGATCTTCAGTGGTAGAACTCAAATCACTGACTCCTTGAATGTGTGATGATAGACTTTCACTAAATACACTCACAAATTGCTATATGTAAGGTAATAGTCTCTAAATAGCTTTAAGAGATATCTATCAAAGTTTCTTAGTTGATGCCCAAGATATACCATGTTTCTCATGGTAAATACATAATCAATCTAGGGATGTTTATTTGGCTAAGATATAACCAACATTAGTAGAACCAAATAACATATTATTTGGTGTATAAGTGTATAGGATAGCATTCAATATTTTCTCAAGGGTTACAATTTCATCTGTGGACCCTTTCAACATTTATATAGTAAATAACATATGCCAATGTCAATGATTTCTTTTAAGTATCAAAGTACATTCTTGATACTATTCCGATGATATTGTGTTGGTCCTTTAATAAAGCTAGTTAACAAGTTCATTGAGAAAGTAATATCTTGCCGAGTATATTGAGCTAAGTACAATAATGCGCCTATTGCACTTAAACAAGGAATTTAAGTTCCCAATATCTCTTCGTCATTTTGCTTTGGACGAAATGGATCTTTCATTAAATCCAAACATCAGCCGATCATGAGAGTGCTAACAGAATGCATTTTGTCCATGTTAAATCGCCTGAACATCTTTTGGACATATGCAGACTGGTGGATAAGAATTTCACAAACTCAATAAAACTGAGTTTTCTCAAGATCCTTTATCTCAATAATTTTAATTAGTTTTAGGATTTCTCTTATTTCATTAAAAGTACCTATGCTCATCATCGACATAAATATCATAATCGCAAATCTAAAACTCATTTTTCTTTATAAATATGAAGGGGCATTGTTCTTTGTTGTTGTAACTTTTCCCAATCAAGTAGTCACTTGACTTGGTTAATAAAAGGTCATCAGATACTTTCATATATATCTCTGCATTAAGATCCCCATTGAGATATACAGTAACCATATTCATAAGCTGCATTTCCAATCCTTCGGATGCTACTACACTAATAAAGTAGTAAACATTATAACGTTCTTAACAAGAGAGTATGTCTCTTCATAATCAATTCCAGAGCGTTATGAGAAACCTTGCTCCATAAGCCAGGTTTTATATATAAGGACCATATATTTCTCATTATGCTTTATGACAAAGAGTTATTTATGTCCTACAGGCTTTACACTTGGTCGGGCTAGCACTACCGGACCAAATACCTGTAACTTTGTCAGAAAATCAAGTTCTACCTGGATTGATTCTTGTATTTTGGCCAATTTGCTCTTTGTTGATATTCTACAACTGAGCTTGGTTCGATTTTATTGTGCTCTATATTTTCTTGAGCAATAGTATAAATAAATACATCAGTAATCTGCGTGCAATGTCTGTCCATCGACTCATTTCCACTCTCATAATTCATAGAGATTTTTCATTCTCTGAAATCATATTGAACATCGGAGCGTCCTCCAGTAATGATTCTTGGACATAACTATAAACAGAGATGATCTCATAAGATGTATTTTTGACATTGATGATCAATGAATTGAATTGTGCCACACCTACCATTCCTTCCTTTGGGTGGTGTCGATCGAACCAGGTGGCCTCCCCCTTTTCCTTTTAGGAGCCACGGCCTCAACCACACCTCCACCAGGTGTGGTTACAACACCTTTTCTACGGTGTTGTGCCCCTAATTGAGGACTTTTAACCTTGCAGGCACATTTGCAGCTGATATGTATGACCTAGTCACTTTAGCAATATCAATGAACGCATCAGGCATCGAATCTGTTACGTTCTGGATATTTATTATTTTACATCACTTTCTCATTGTGAAGTTTTGGGGATCAAATGAGACAGAGTGGGAATAGATCACGTTTCTTCCTGTCGTTCCCATAGAAATTTCTTTTTCTTATCTCCCCCTAACGACGGGAAGACTATCTCATTTAATTGACAATCCGCAAATCAAGCGGTAAATAGATCGCCTGTCAAGGGTTCTAAGTAGCGGATAATTGTTGGAGATTCATATCCAACATAAATACCTAATAGTTTTTTAAGACCCATTTTAGTGCGCTGTGGGGGCGCAATAAGCACATATGTTGCACAACCAAAGATGCGTAAATATAAAATATCAGGCTATATCCAGTTACCAACTGGTACGCAGAAAATGATTGTGAACAGTGGGTCTAGAACGAATAAGTTAAGATGCATGCAGTATTGCATAACTCCATGCAGAGATAGGCATGTTGGTGCGCAAAACTAGTGCCTAACCAACATTTATTTTCTTTAGATAGTGGCCTCTGCGAGACCATTTGTGTAGCACATGGGTATCAAGATGCTTTACATTGATCCTGATATATATGCAATAATCATCAAATGATTTTGATGTAATAATGTGATTAGGGTGGTGAGCCCTAAGACATGTACTTTGTGCTAAGAGTTTTGCATGCATAATGTCTTGTGGACAGTAAAGTGACATGTGACCCGTATGTCAATGTATAATCCAGTATTATACAATACTTGAATCATCCGCATTCTGGATTAATCAATCCACAAATATTATCGTATATCTTGTGTAAGAATGAAATATTTTTATTTATTTTTTTATCTATAGCATAAACATGTCTCAATGTTACTTGTGCTAAAGAGTAGGCTTTACAGAATGAGTGACTTGCTTTAAAAATTTATAATGAGGCAGAGTGAGATGTAAATAGTATATCTGGTGCTTTAGAAAATAAGAAATGCGACAATGCAACAACAAGATCGATATAGTGCATTATATCAATTTTCATCTCATTTCATGCGTCACTCTAAAAATAAGGACGTAATGTGAGTTCTTCAACATTATGAATTATTATACAAAAGCCTATATAAATTAATATAACATAGTCCGTCAGTGATAATGTATAGTTCAAAATTCGAATAGCAGTGAGGTACAACCCACTATATTGACATCTTAGTTCCTTTAAAATGTGTTTTCTTTCACATTTATTTGATATATAAATTTCATTCTCACAATGTATTTATAAATGACATTGGCACAAACATCTATAAAATTTACAGGGTTTGATTAGCTCTTGATGCATATGGAGCTTTTCTGATTTCAACAATTGTCTCATTAGACATTGTTCCTTGTTCTTTTTAGAAATCTCAAATCCTTTTGAGTTTCAATATAAATAAAATGATTTACTTTTCAATTTGAATTAAATGATTTACTTTTCATATAATGTTCTCTTTTATATCGTAAATGCATCACTTTACATCGTGAAAATATTATATTCGAACCATGTATACTAAATAAATTCGGTACTTTTGAATAAAATCTAATGAACCAACTTAATAAAATTAAGGTCTCGTATCAAAATCTAACTCAAAATTCATCATTAGTCTAAATAACTTTAAGACCAAGATGAGTATTTTAAATAAATGAGACATTATGTCTTTTCAACATTCTTGAAGTATTAAGAATTGTTTAGCAAAATCCATGTTGTCATTAAAAAAAAAAATTACCATTGTGAGATTAATATAGAGGGTATCTTGTTATAATGTGGTGCTTCATTCTCATATTCATTAGTACGTCATATCCCACTTTTTTTTTGGGTTCTTTCCATTATTTTACTAATCAAAATTAGTCTTGAGAAGGTTCTTTATCCCAATAGACTTAAAAAAAATTGTTTCATCCCTCTCAGCTATTTGCAGCGCGTTAATCAGCTGAAGTATGAAAAATGAGAAAAGCGATTTAAATCATTGATCATTATATGAATATTTCCAAGTGTCCATTTAAGATCTGTCACAGTTCGTTGTGTGTTTTCAATAGAAAGATTTTTAGCGTAAAATATGATCAATGTGTAACCTCACTTCTTTAATATGACCTTGTCGGACAATTCTTTGTCCTTGGTATCCGTGTATAATTTAATTTTGAAGACATAAATTCCTTATGTGAAATTCAAGAATGATACTCAGTTTCTTTTGAGTCCAATATAGTATAATCAGGTCGAGTACGTTCAACCATTTAATATAACACAAGGAAGGATATAAATTTAATATGCAAGCATAGCAATACATAATTTTTTTTTCAAGAATGTGTCCATTTGAATTAGATTTTGAGACCATGAGTCACATATTTATCGATGCTTTGTGAAAATGCTTCATCACATTGATTTGTAATCTATTACATATTTTTATTATTCATGAATATTCTTTATCATGAACATATAAGATATAAACAAATAATTTTTTAAAAAACAAATCAATTAATAGTATATGTAATTAATAATTACATAAAAATTTAAAGGTGGCCCATATAGGATTAAAGGTAGCCCAAACTAAATGGTCCAATCCAAATAAGGTATATAGAAGGGCCCAAACCAAGGAATGGCCCATAATCATAATAGGAGCCAACAAAAATGGCCCAAAACTAAAGAGGACGGGCCCATTTGAATTAAGGGTTTATGATTCACGGATGTGAGTACACAGACTTCATTCAGATAAAAGATTCGCAGTGGTCAAAGGTGTTTGAGCGAAACCAATTTCCGATTTTTCCGGCGCACGTACGCGAAAAAAACTCGATCGTTGTTACGTGGGTGTTCGTCGCACAGTCGCCATCGTGGCGTTTAGACGTCAGTCACTGGCGTGCAGTAACCGACGAAGGTCGTCGTGCCGTTGCCTGATTGCGTCAGGAGCGTCATCGCCGCCGCACACGCAGCTGCTGTGCCATCGCGCCATCGCGTAGTACGCGCCGACAGTCGTCGCCGGCGTCCGCCTTTGCGAGGATAGCAGCGCCGTGGCGCGTATGGGCACCGCCGTGCCGTCGCCGTTTCTCGCGCTGTGGTCGACGCGGTTGCTATCGCGATTACACAGGCAGTCCGACGCGGTTGCTGTCGCGCCGTCGCGAGGTAGTTTTAGCCGTCACGCACCCATCGTCTAGCCGCTTCAGGGGCCGTCGGCGTCGCGGGTTAGGAGTAGGTGCGGCGTTTTTGTTCATCGAGATAGGTATGTTTCGACACATTTTAGTGAACAGAATGAATTGGTTTTCTGCTGATAATCGAAAAAAAATCGATTGAATTTCTGGGAACGTGTTGTAATTCCAGAAAATTGATATCTGGGTTTGAACAAAAATTGATTCCAGAAAGTGTTTCGAAAAAAAAAAATTGGTTTTCGAATAAATTGGTATCTGAGTTTCTGAAAATATGGTGTGTAACTGGGTTGTAATTACTGGGTTTGTTTTCTGGAAAATGGTTTCTGGGTTTCGTTTCATAGCATAGAAGAAACAATTTTGTTCTGATTTAGGAATTCTGGAGTCGGGTTTTGTTGTGAAGAAGGATTATCAAAACTACATATCCATAACAGTTATGAACATTTACATACATGTGTATACAGCTTCGAACAATAATGGAAATAATAAATAATTTAACATGCTCAACATAACATATTAAATTGCATAAAAGATAAGTCGTATTCAATAAGGCATAGCATGTATACAATCAGATAATCACATGACCAGAAACATAATAGCATATTCATTCAAATAAAAAGGATGCGTACGAATTATTTCATGGATATAACAAAAAAATTCAGATTAATTTAAATGCGGAAACTTACAGTTTCAGCAAAATAAATTAAAATTAATCTGATTCTGATTCGTTCCAGAAACTGCGTGAGCAATCCTCTCGTGAATCATATTCCTCAGATAGCTAGAACTCGTGCTGATAACGTGTTTTAGGAAAATCGATAAACGTGAAGAACGAAGAACACAAAATTTGTTGACCCAGTTCACCTGAAAGGCTACATCTGGGGGCGTACCAAGACAGGTGATTATTCTACTAATTCTGTGTATAAGATTCATTTATATATGTTACAAACTAGGGTTACAAGAATATAAGATACATAATGAAATGACTAAACTATTCTTCTATTATTACTTTTGATGAAGGCACATAAATGTAATTTTCTATAACAGAAGACTATTAATTATTAGAGTATTTTCAATTCAAGTATTTTAATTACTAGGATGCTTAATTTCAAGTATTTAAATTATTAGGATGTTTAATATATTTTATGCATTGTAATGTATGTTGTAGTATTTTAATTATATATTAAACTATTATATTATATTATTTATGATTTAAACAAAAATTACATTTAATTATTCGACTACAAAATATTACAATTTAAATTTTCAATTTAAAAATATTATAATTAATTAATTATTCATCCAAAAAATATTATAATTTAATTATTAAATAAAAATATCACAATTTAAATCTAAAAATATCACAACTTAAATATAAAAATATATAAAGTATAATTTAAATAAAAAAAAATTGCCCAGCGCCATAAACAATGCACACTCATTTGAGCGTGACACTGTTCATTCACGTCAATCTGGCGCTAATGATAGCGCTGCCTTGGAGGATGAATTGCGTCTCCAGGACAAACGGAGTCCTTGCAAAGTCAGAGGATATGTAGCAGATTAACATAGGCCCATAATTCATATTAATTCCATACCCCCAAATTCAATTTTTGAGGGAGTAACAGGAAAAATGGTAGTTTGTCCTTGCAAAGTCAGAGGATGGGTAGCATATTAACATAGGCCCAAAATTCATATTAATTCCATTCCCCCAAATTCAATTTTTATGGGTGTGTATAGTATGAAAATAGTTCATAATAAATTTATCAAAAAATTAGTTTAAAATATTAAATATTTAGTCAAGTTAAATGTATTAAAATATTTATAAGGTGTATCAAAAGTTAGGTCAATAAAATCTATAACAATTACTCCCTCCGTCCCAATATTTTTTTCATAGGTGGAGTTTCACGCATATTAAGAAAAAGTGAAGTATGTGAGTGTGAAGTTAAATAATAAAATATAAAAAAGTGTACTTTATTGACTTTTGTGAGTGTGAGTTTGAGTTGTTTCTTTTTTTGGGTGTGAAGAAAGAGTTGAGACGTCCATATAAGGAAAGTGTGAAGTTTATTTTGGGATAGAGGGAGTATAACATAATATTATTGACCTCAATATTTTATACATCTGATGAAATTGTTGATACACCTAATTAAATATTTGATATTTTAAAAATAATTTTTGATAAACTTATCATTAACTATTTTCATACAGAACTTTGTCAATTTCCTATATACTTCTTTTGTTTTTCAAATCTATCATCACTTTTTTTTTAATGTTCATCTTCTGTATCTATTCCCAATTTCTTTCTAAAAAAATGAAATCTTGGGTGCAGCCTAATTTTAGTTTTAATTTTGATTAGTCTTATTTTAAGTATGGATTGATCAAAAATAATTTTAAAGTTGAGATCCAATTAAAAGTGCATGGATGCATCCAAGTGCACACAAAACATACTCTTCTAAAAAAATATTATTTTATTATCACATTTTTATACAATTCTTTTATTTATTAATACTCCTCACAAAATTCATAATATTTTACTTTATCTACTTTATAATTTTTTTTAAAAAAAAACCTATATATTTTAATGAGAATAAACCCAAGTAATATTTACAATTTACTTACATTTTCATTAAATGTAACGCCAAAATAAAATTCGACGATGCTAGATCAGGAACCAAATATAATATACTCCCTCCATGAATTTGCACACATTCCTTATTTGAATGTTTCACACAAATTTACACACTGCTAAAAAATGAAACATTAATTTGCATGCACAATCACAAACCTATATATACACATACTTACAAATATGTCACTATTTTTTATATAAAACACATTTTTCATAAAAAAAAAAGTGTCATCCCATATGATGCAAATTCCTACGGGAGGAGAGAGTATCAATTTCCAACAATCATGATTATTATATTTCGGGCTCAAAAAATATTTTAAAAATATATATATGTATACTCCTCCGTCTCAACTTAAATTTTACATTTTTCTTTTCGAGACGTTTCACATTAAATTTCATAATCCAAAAAATGAAATAAATTATTTTTACAATATTTTATTTATTTCAAAATATTTTTAGTTTATTGGTTCAAAAAATTAATAAAGTATTTTTTTAAACACTTATACAATAAAATATGAACTTAAATTTGGAAGAGAATGAGTATGTGATTTTATCTTTACAGTACTATATTTCTTATGTACAAAATAAACTAACAATTACTATAACTCAGTGGTACACTGATATATACTTGTCGAGTTGTTGATGCTTAAAATTGGAGCTCTACAAAACATAGCTTCGATGTTTTATTTAAATGACACCTATCTTGCACAAGTGAAGTAACGATACGAAACAGATAAAAATAAAAAAAAATTAAAAAGCACAATTCATTAAAAATATATCTATTTATTTATATTTCATTATATATAAAAAGTACAAAATTTATATGATTTAAAAAAAAATTGTAAATTAAAAATACAAAAGTCATATTTTTTCTAACTAAAATTTAAATGCGTTGAATAATTTTCAATAACTAAATAATAAAATATTAATTCAAGTTTTATTTAGTTCATTATATATATCATAATAATATTTTTTTTTAAAAGTAAGTGTCATATTATCAATTTAAATTATATAAAATAATAAAAATTAATTAAAATAATATATATAATAATTAATAAGTAAAATTTGCGAGAGATAATTCGAGTATCAGTTAAATGGATTAGACTATAATTGCACTCTCCTCCTAGTCCTTTGTTGTCAAGAAATAAATTATAAAGAATATTAGTAATATTTAATCTTCCTAGTCCTGTGTTTGATAAAAAAATCTTCCTAGTCCTACGTCGTCAAAAATAAAAAATACAGAGAATATGAATATTAAATCTGTAATCTCTGCATAATGGTATGGAGAAAAGATAAAATCCCAAGAAATTAAAATTATATTTGGAATCACTTATCCTTTTCTTCCAGATCTGTGATTCTGCCTTTTCAACCTGTAATATATATGGAAAAAATATATTAAAGAAATAACATAAATATATATATTTGAAAGTATTTAACGTTTTTGTTCCAGATCTGCAATTTCTGGAATTTTTGAGTCTGAATCCCCTCCCCACCTCCCATCCCAACCCCCCCTCACAAAATTCCAAGAAAAAGACACCTTTTCTCACCAACAATCGCAATTAATCTGAGAAAAAACAACCCATTTTTTCATACCCCCC